>JAJLYB010000014.1:67431-135254 GCA_030674245.1 Jamesozyma piceae
AGAGACAAGTAATTATTACTCAATCTGAATAACGAATAACAATTGATTGTCGATCCGAACTATCCGCGCTTCCACTCCGAATTATAGTTAGATATTATATACTTAGTTAGTCATATACATATTAATTATAATAACCCATCTGACCCTCTGTTTCCCATTCTGAATAAATTGTATTAGTCTAGTTGACGATACAACAAAAAGAATAAAAAACGGTTGTTTGGCCGAGCGGTCTAAGGCGCCTGATTCAAGATAACTTAGAGATATCTTAACCAATTAAAAATTGGGAACACTCAGGTATCGTAAGATGCAGGAGTTCGAATCTCCTAGCAACCATTCCTTTTTTTTTTCCTCTGCTTTTTATTTGAATCTAGTACATATTATTGTGATTTCACTTATCTATACAAAGTAACTACTGGTATGTTTAGAAATAATCATTTGTTATTCATCAAACAAACTAACACTTGCAAGAGACCCAAAATACGTCAATAAATAAATAAATAGAGGACGCGTGAAAATGGTTTGTTTACATTTGAAAGTATATAGCCAAAAGACTTAGTAATAGCTTAATAACGAACACGTAAAACTAACCAGGAAATCCTGGAAAGACAATATCCACACTAAACAGGTAGCTAATGGTAATAATTGTGCATGCAAGATGTTGATATATTTGATAAAAAAACTTGAAACCTTTTCTTTTTTCTCCTACAATTGAAAACACTTAAGGCTATTCTTGACTATACGAGGCATTAGTAGCCCTGTTAAAATAAAATCGGTGTTGCCATAGAAATGGTTCCAAACACAGTTCAAGAGGTGGATAACTGCGATGTATATTATAGTAATCCACAAAAACATTCGAACAACAGGAAGTGCAGAACAAACAGAACACAAACACAAACACAAACACAAGTCAACCCTGAATCCCGGGTCTAACTTACCGTGTAACCATGGCAGTGAAAGTGGATACAACTAAACCTATTATAGTTGAACGATTACCGTTGGTGTCTAGTTGTGCAACTCCAAACCCATAAGTCCAGTCTGTTTGAATCCTATTTGTGGTTGGTTTCCACAACAGTGAAAACAGTGCACAGAGCACTACAAAACACCCGTAACTCACACCCAAACAAGACATTTCCGTTGCCACAACAACGCGTCCTGCTTGCTTTTCTCTGTGGAATCTTCCCGCCGTCGTATTACATTATCCGCCCTTGTACGGTTGTTTCTCTGCAGATTCCTAAAATTTTCATTTTTCTTGAAATTTTTCATTTTTGTTTTCAAAGGATCAAACAATTTATCACTAATTTATTATATTGGATGTGGTGGATGGAGTGGACTCGCATGGGGTTTTACTAACTCATTAAAGGTGCTAACTAAATATTCAAACTCGTACTTCAAGTTAAAAACTTTCTTATATAAACTAGACACCAAATCGTATCATTTCTAGTTTTATTTTTTGAATCTGTTTAATTATATACTAATCCAAAACAACAATCTCTATCCAAACTATAAAACAATACAATGGTCTCAATTCCCAAATCCCATGAAGAATTCTTAAGCAAATTTGCTGAAAACCGTCAACAAATAAAAGAATACGAAAAGGATGAAATCCTACTAAAAGAAAACAAACGTAGATTTGTCATGTTCCCAATCAAATACCACGAAATCTGGGCTGCCTACAAGAAAGTAGAAGCTTCATTCTGGACTGCTGAAGAAATCGAACTAACTAAAGATGCACAAGATCTATCCTCAAAATTAAACGATGACCAAAAGGATTTCTTAGCAAGATTATTATCTTTATTGACCGTCTCTGAGGATATCGTGAATTACCATTTCATTGAAAAATTCTCTGCTGAATTACAAAACCCAGAAGGTAAATCCCTTTATGGGTTTGAAATCATGATGGAAAATATCTATGATGAAGTCTATTCGATGATGGTAGATGCCCTATTCAATGGCCCTGAGGGAATTACCTACTTAAAGGATGCCGGAAGTTCATTTGCTACAACAGAAAAAGTAGATTTCATTGATAGATGGATCAGAAACCCTGACTCACTATATGGGGAGAGATTAGTTGCTTTCGCCGCAAAGGAAGGTATTTTCTTATCCGGTGCTCATGCTGCCGTCTTTAACTTAACCAAACAAGGTTTAATGCCAGGTTTGAATACCGCTAACAAAAACATCTTTAGAGATAAAGGTGCATACACCGATTTCGCCTGTTTATTATTCGCACATTTAAAGAACAAACCAGATGCTAAGATCGTCGATAAGATTATTTCAGAAGCTGTTGAGACTGAAAAGAAGAATTTGGCTGAATACTTAAAAGTGGAACAATCTGGTGTCGACGCTGCGCAAATCAACCAATACGTGGAATATTTGGCTGATTCATTACTAGGTTCATTCGGTAATGAAAAACACTATAATGTTCAAAATCCATTCGAGTTTATGGAAGGCACTACCACTATTGGTAAGAGCAACTTCTTTGAAAAACAAGTTTCTGATTTTACAAAGGCTAACGAAAACACTCAAAAGGCTGCTGCCGATGAAGCGTTCACCTTTAATGAAAGTTTTTAAACAAATATATATAATATAAATATTATTTATATAGAATATTAAATCATACTTTTTTTTATGAATAAATTGCATATTCATTACACCCATCAAAAACAAGCTTACTCTTATTATTTATGCTCGCGATATAGGTAAATTCCAATAATACTTTGGTATCAACACGAAAAATCTGGAACAAAAAAATAAACAAAAACAATGAAGTGTTTAGTATAAACACACATATCTATGCATTCATATACAGAATACTAAAGGCTAAACATATTCTTTTAAACTAAGGACAATACACATAGCTATACGAGAGTTTACACAACTAGGTATGAACATACTACAAGACCTAGAGGGTGACTCCTCAACCTCGAGCAGTGTCTCAACACTCACAGCAACACCAAAGAACTTGTTCTTTCGGAGCCCATCCTCAACGCCATCTTCATTATCGAAACAACATAAGAAACCCAAACTGAAAAACAAATTTAAACCTCCAGCAAATCCATCCAGTCAGGTCCGGTTTAATGTGCAAAAGAGGTATAGAAAGACAAAACCAACGAGAAAGAAGACTGCCGCGAAAGTACGAGGACTTTGGGACTTCAAAACATTTGTAATGAATGAATTTCAAAAATTAACAAGCAGAGAATTTAATAGTCAACGGGAAGGAGAGAATCCTATTCATTGGAAGAGAGACCACAAGGATGTCAATATGTCAATAATACAATTAGTCGATGGTGATCTAAGGATATCTATTAATGATATATTTAACAAATATGCTGCGGAATTGAATACCGTAACTTCTGGCAATGAAAGAGATATACGAGCCATTTATGATGTGAAGCAGAAATTAATGAACGAAATATTAATGAAGATTAACAGACAACTTCAGGAAACTAGTCTCCCTGATAGACTATCTGGCTCTGATTTAGATGTGGAATATATTGTAGCAAAGAGAAAATTTATTCAGGAGAAGTATATGGAAGAATTGAAAAAAGTTGAAAAGTTAGAGATTGAATTAAGGAAGGAAAAGGATAAATTGAATGATACAAAAGAGTTCCTGAAAAACTCAAAACAAAATAACACTAGGGCTTTGAGTGAAAGATTACTAAATAATAATTTACATCCTGTGTTGAACAAAGCCATTCAAAACGCATACGGTATAATCAAAGAGACCCAGAGTGAGAGTTCAAAGATAACAGATTATAGAAGAGATATCTCGGACTTTAATTTAATTTTACCAACACAAACAGAACTGGATATTAAGCACAAGGGAAATGAAATCACATCAAATAATCTCCCCCAATCACTGTCTGCAATACAAAGATACAAAGAAATTTCAAAAGAATTAGAAGAAACTATATCAAGTCTGTGCAAATCTCAGAAGCTAGATAAAATTGTAGGGTTTTTAAATTCTAGTACCGAAAACGATTAATTATGTTGATGAAAGCATAGCATATCCTCATAAGATCACACAATTGAATACCCTAACATGTAATAAAGCATACAAATACATACATACATACATACATACATACACACCGAGAGTTAATTGAAATCATATGGTTTCAAAGACTATTCAACTGTAGCAATAATTCATTTAGGAAAGAGATCTCAGGTTTCCCTGCCTCCTTTACTTTTAGAATTTTCTATAGACAAAAAAATAATTTATGCCGCTTTTTTTATTATTTTTGACATCTAAGTTGAACAAGACAAACAAACATAAACTGATTGAATTTTTATGGCACACCTCTAGTAAAAGCATACCTCTGTCAAACTTTGAGGAACCTAATAAGTAGCTTCAACATTGGGACTCTTTTTGACTAGATAGTATAATAGTTTTATTTTTGTAATACACTTCAATCTAGTTTAAATGAAAGGTGGTAACTATAAGAAAAAGGACAACGGAGCCAGCAATAGTACTAACGGTAATTCCAACTCCAAGAGATCTTCAACTTACATAAAGGATTCAAATAACAATTCCTTATTCAATGAGCCTCCTGAAACAACTAAACAGTTTAATGACCGTTTAGATTACTTATTGGCTGAATCTATAGGTGCAAATGCCGTCGTCACAACTACTTCTGGTATTCAATATGAAGGTATCTTAGCTGCCTGTAATTTAGCATCAACTCATGGTGTTGACGTAGTTTTAAAATATCCAAAGAGAATAGCTGATTCTACTATTATTGGAATTAACAATGAGCTAAACACTGACCTAGGTGAAACCTTCTTAATTCATGGAGAAGACGTAGCTGAATTGGAGTTAAAAGATATTGAATTTAATTTAGATGAGAAATTAGAAACAACACAAGTAGCTGATGTGAAAGATATAGAAAAGAAGCAAATGGAAAATGAAAAGTCTGACACAGCACCTATTACTACTAAGGCTGTTGAAACTAAAATTAGTGGAAGTGGCTTTAAAACAGATGTTGATATATCCCGTTCTAATAAAAATGCCAAAGAACGTGAATTGCAAAAATGGGTTCCAGATGAAATTTCCAATGAAGGAAATGGCCTAACGCTAGAGGAATCTTCAGCTACTTGGGATCAATTTTCAGTTAACGAAAAGAAATTTGGTATTAAATCTACATATGATGAACATTTATATACCACAAAGATCAACAAGAATGATCCAAATTATGAAAAGAGATTAAAAGAAGCTCACAGACTAGCATCAGAAATTGAAGGCCAAGGTGCATCCGGTAACATTCATCTTGCTGAAGATAGAGGTATTTTTATTGACGATTCTGGTATGGATGAAGAAGATTTATATTCTGGTGTTGATAGAAGAGGTGACGAATTATTAGCATCTTTAAAAACCAATGCAAGGCCAAGTTCTCCTGTCAAGGCAAACAAGTATATCCCACCGACTTTAAGAAACCAACCACACCATATGGATCCTGCTATCATCTCATCAAGTACTGTCAAAAATGTTGTAAACACCGCAACTTCTAATTCCAATACTTCAACAGAAAAGACCAAGGATACTTCTGCAACCAAGAAAGAAGAGGCACATGATAAAGAAAAGACCAAGAGTATCTCTGCAGAAAAGGAGGAGCTAGTTAAAGAAGAAAAGCTAAAAGAAAAAGAAAAGACTCCAGTTCAGTCAAGTGATCAACCAAAGAAGAAAGGTAAAGAACAATCTAAGGATCAGTTAAAAGAACCTAAGAAACAATCTAGTAAGAGAGGTCACGAATCGTCTAAGGGCAAATCTGGAAGCCCATCATTAACTTCTAAAGAAGAACAAATTGAGGAATTGAAAAAATTTTCTCAAAAGTTTAAAGTTCCTTATGAAATGCCTACTGACATGAAGAGTGGTTTGGCAAAGTCATCTACTAGATTAAAGGCAGATCCATCTCTACCACCAAAACCAAAGACAAGCGCTAGTGCCTCAAAGGGTAATGCTAAATCTCAACTACCATCTGCAGTTTCATCCACTCAAAGCAGATCTGATTCCAAGAGAAGCAATGCTACTACTTCTCAAAATGGCCAAACTCCAGTTGATTCACCATCCGGATCATCCAATAGAACAAGCGTTTATTCAAGAAAGCGTAATGCTGGCTCTTTTTTTGGCTCAAAGAAATCACAAACAAGCAGTGAAAAGAAGAATTTATTTACTAACAATTTCAATTTTTTCTTAAAGTCAAAGGAAGCACATGACAATGAAACAGAAATGGAACCTTTCTTGATTGAAAAGCCATACTTTGCTGCTCCAACCTGGACAGGAACTATCGAGGAATCATACAAGAATTTGTTCCCTGATGAAAAGACTATTATTCAGCAATCCCAAGCTAGATTGCAACAACGCCAAATAAGATCTACTGGACCTGCAACTGGTCACAATATGTCTGGCATGGTTCCAAATATGGGTGTTTCCATGGGGGCAAACGGTGCTAACATGATGGGTTTCCCTATGGGATCAGGTCCAGGTGGTGCGCCCGGATCATCGAATCCAATCATGAGTGGGTTTGCAGGTGCTAATTCAATGGGTGGTATGTATATGCCATTCCAACCACAACCAATGTTTTATCCATCAATGAACCCAATGGTTCCGATGATAGGAGGAGCTGGTGGCGAGGACAATGGTGTAAGCCTATCTCCACAGGCTGCTTCCCCACATATGCAACCTGTTTATGTTAATGTCGGAGCACCATTCGGCTATCCCGGAATGGCTGGTGGTGTTCCACCATTCCCTGGAATGATGGGGAATGCTATGCCTGGAGCTGGCACAGGTGGTTATAAACAAGGCTACCATGGCGGAAATAACGGAAATCATGGTCACCATAATTATCACAGTCATCGCAATAACCATAATAACCATTATCATGATGGTAACAAAAACTCCAGCAGTCGTAATTAGGAATATACAATGCAAGTATTTTTTATCCTCAGATTATGTAATTAACTTTGTCCCAGTTAGTTTAATAATAATTTAAATATGTTTATGCAATTCATTTATAAATATCCTTTTTTATGTCATTAATATCCTTAACTCCTTTAGTGTTTGTGTTTTTAAGTACTAATTTGGTTCCGCGGGATCTGGTTAGTAACATCGCCCTTTAAATTAAGTAAGAAAAAGTTTTTAAAACTCATCCGCGGAATGGATAGTTCGATGATGAAAAATTGTTTGCTATTAAATTACTAAACGAAGCATTAATGTTAGGTAATCAATCATAAAATGAAAACATTAGAAAAATGCTTTCTATAAAACATTGCGCTATTTCTGACAGAATAACCTTTTTTTTCGATTGAATTTGAATCACATTTAAAGTCACTGAAAATTCATTTAATTGAAAATTCTTGGTGTTATTATTTCTTAATATTATTTCACTAAAATTACTTATGAGGTTGAACATCCATATTATTAAGAAAAGAAACACAACAACAAAAACTTAAGAACATTCAATTAAAAATCATGTCTCCTGAAGCTGAAAACAAGTCTAATTCGTTTACGAACATTGTCTCGACAAAAGAAGATGCGCCATTATTAACTGACTTACCATATGGGGTCACCCAAGAATTGATCGATAGAGGTCATGCCAGACGTATGGGAGACCTTGAAGACTATTTTGCTCTTTTACAAAGGCAAAAGCTATATTCTAACTTCAATATATACTGTGAAACGAATAAGGAAATCAGTGAAGCTGAACTAAGGTATGCCTTAAGGGAAATCTTTCTTGAACATTCGATATTGGCGCATACAATTGTCCCAAGAGTTCGTTCAAATGTGAAAGAATACTATCAAAGCGAAAGTTATTTAAGTACTCCGCAACCTATTCACGATTATATGAAAGTTATTCCAAGTTTAAGCTTAGATGATATTATTCTTAATAGACAACCTGAACATGCGGAAATTGTCTCCAAGATTATCAAACTATATAGAGAGGACGATTACCAGGCATCAAACAGAGTGTCTGAATTGATTTCAAGTATATGTATCCCAATTTACCAGCCTTCGAAACCAAATTGGGGGATTTTATGTCTCCCACATAAGGGTTCAACTGATGAATCTAGTTTTACAACATTTGTTTACATAAGTAACCATTGTTGTTCTGATGCTACGACTGGAATAAATCTGTATGAAGAAATTACCAAGGTTTTAAACAAGGCAGCCAAAGAGAAAGTTACTATTAAGCAGGGAGATTCGATCATCTATGATTATGAAAAGGACTATAGCTTAATGAACAAATTACCAACTCCCATAACTGAAAGAGTGGATTATAAACCATCATTTTTCAAGCTTGTAAAATTTATATATGTCACTATAATTCAAGCAATTTTCACCTTTAGACCTACAAAAAAACTAGGGAAAAAGATCAATGAAAATGAACCACAAACATGTTTTCATAATACATTCAAAATCGATTACAAAGACTTAACCCATTTAAGAGCCACTATCAATGAGAAGAAGTCTACTATTACAGGGTTTCTACAGTCTAGTTTTTTCATTGCATTAGCAAATCATGGTTCGTTTAAGAATAGAAAACTTCATGAACTTGGATTTACTATATCTATACCAAGTGATACTAGAAAGGTGTTACCAAAGGAATTAGCGGATTCTCAATATAAATTTGGTTCAAATGTTGGTGGGATTGTGAATGCATTTTACATTCCGTCTTTTAAAGAAAGTAAATTTTGGGATCTAAGTAGATACTATGCTAAAGTAATCAGGGATTCTGATTTTTTTACTGGTCTGGGAATTCTTATGATGGATTTTATTACGAAGAAAAAGAACGTTGATGCGATGATAGCTGAAACATATTTAGGTGGTAAAAGAGGTGGAGTTCTGTTGAGTAATGTTGGTTTTTTTAGGCAACCTGATGAGGAATATAAAATCATTGATCTTTCGTTTATGCAAAACCCAAATAATTTAGTATTTTGCTACACTGTCAACGTATGTAGTACCGATGAAGGTGGTATGACTGTTAGTCTGAGTGTTATCGAAGAGGCAGTAAAGGATAGAGAAGATTTTGACTTATTATGTCAAGAATTTATGGACCTTATGTTAACTAAAACTGGTATAAAAAATTAAACGGGTTGATATTAAGATTACTCTAATGAATGCCAGATCTTTGTATGCTACCTTTATTATTATTATTATTATTATTAATATTTATTTTTGTTTTTGTTTTTACTTTTATTTTGAATTTAGATAAAGTTTTCCTATGTATAGTAAATAAGATAAAAGATATGTTTGACTACAGTTAATTAAATAATCCTTTTTTCTTTTCTAGTATTATTGAAACTAAACTAGAATATTTTGTATATTGCGAAACCGGTGTTTGCGAGACCTGTAAAGGAACCCCATTTCGTTTAGCATATACTTTGATTTATTAATGGGAGTTATTCGTTCAGTGAGATCTATATTATATGAGACAAGTAAATAAGTAAAAATGTATGTATGTCGTTTGTGTCAGCGACCCATAACTTTTCAAAGGTATTTATCGGCAAAGACAGAGAATAGTTTCATAACAAACGATGACTGATGAATGACTACTGAGGCAATTATAGAAGTTGATAAGATATATTTATTCTTGAGAAGTAAAATGTATACATAGTTGCTCAATACCAAGATGAAATATGACTGATGCCTTGAATATATGTGTGTTTCTATGATATTGAGATACCTTTAAAGAGTCTTGGTAGGTCTAAAGTTCAATATAAATATATCCACACGTAGCCAGGACTTCCCGTTGTCGATTGCCAATGAATTAACATACACAAGTAATATGCTTTGTTCAATTCCCCCACCAAGGCAAACTGATATACCATTCGGAATAATTTATTGGCAAGAAATAAAATTATACGAACGCATCGTTTAAACTGCCTGGCATTTCCGCATTGGGGGATAGAACGCGTCATTTAAAACACCGAAAAAGCAATAAAAGTGTGTCGTTTAGCCGATCGCTTATCGAATCCTAACTGGGCGACCTGTTAAACGACGACGTGCCCAAGATAGAACCGGGAACGACGGCGACACAAAGAGTAGGCAAACAAACAAGCAGGCACTGTGTATGTACCTCGCACTATTAATAAAGTTTTTTGTTTAGTTAAGCAGGCTGTGTGCCTCTATGTTATGCTATGTTATGCTATGCTAAGTTATGATATACTATTACTAGGCTGGTTAGTAACTGAAACATACAAATTAGCAAGCCTTGGAAGTTATTAAACTGAATAGAACCAGCCTGTATGGATAACAGTGTCTATAGCATTCTGTATAACTGGTGTTAAAAGAGATTCAAAAGACATACAATTATTTACCAATGTAATAGCACACTACAAATATCTCTTAATGGATAATATACCCTTGCCTGTTATATAGTTGATTAAGAAACACTTACTCATATACACCATCTTGCTCAATATATACCTCCAAGATACTAATGAACTACACACTGCGCTCGTTTGAAGTACAGTAACCACCATCACTGCACATGCCAAACGTACAAACTATAGCATCAAGACCTTTCTCTCTCTCTCTCTCCACTAAATAGATACATTCATTCATTCATTCATTCATACAAACATGATTTTCCTTCGTATCTCTTTGGCTTTTCTTTTTCAAGCGGCGGCCGAGAGATGCGTTGCATCGCACACTCTAACACCAGTACGTACATACGCACGTACTGCGGAACAACAGCGTTCGTTGTCTTTTCCTTCACTGAGCAAAATAGCATCAGCACTCATTTGCACTAGAATATTGGAACTGCAACTGTAATCACATCCAATACAGACAAGAACAACGGAATTAATTACCTGTAATCTCAACTATTTTATTATATAAACTCTTTGTTTAGTTCTTATTGCATTCAATTATTTATAAACTTAATTAATAATGATAATTTAACTTATCTAATCCCTACTAGTGTATATATATATATCTTTATTTATTTCCCAAGAAATTTTTTTTTTCATTTATTTCTTTCGAACTCTCCCGGGTTAAATTGTTAGTTATATCACGATACAACCATTCAACACAAAGTTTAAAAAATAATATAACCAGAAATGTCTTCCTCACTAACTAATGCAGACTCAAACATCAAATACGACGCACTAATCATCGGTTGTGGTGTCATCGGTCCATGTGTAGCCACAGCTCTCGCAAGAAAAGGTAAGAAAGTTCTTATCATCGAAAGAGACTGGGCTCAACCTGATAGAATCGTCGGTGAATTAATGCAACCAGGTGGTGTCAGAGCATTGAGATCTCTTGGTATGGTTCAATCTATCAACAACATCGATGCTGAACCTATTACTGGTTACACTGTCTTTTACAACGGTGAAAAAGTCGATATCCCTTACCCTTATAAGGCTGATGTCAGTCCTGTCGAAAAATTAAAGGACATCGTCAAGGATGGTAATGATATCGTCTTAGAGGATGAAACTATCCACAAAAAAGATTTCGAAGATGATGAAAGAGAAAGAGGTGTTGCGTTCGTTCATGGTAGATTTTTAAACAACTTGAGAAACATCGTTAAGGAAGAATCAAACATTACCCGTCTACAAGGTGACTGTATTCAAGTCCTAAAGGCTGATAATGAAGAGGTTATTGGTGCTAAGGTTGATATCGAAGGTCGTGGGAAAGTCGATTTCAAAGCTAATATCACATTTGTTTGTGATGGTATCTTCTCCCATTTCAGAAAGGAATTAAGCCCAGACCATGTTCCAACAGTTGGTTCATCATTCGTCGGTTTATCCCTAATGGATGCTAATATTCCAACTCCAATGCATGGTCATGTCATCTTAGGTACAAACCACATGCCAATCATTGCCTACCAAATTAGCAGTCATGAAACCAGAATCTTATGTGCTTACAACTCTCCAAAGTTACCAAAGGACATAAAAGGTTGGTTAACTGACAACGTTCAAGAACACATTCCAAAATCATTAAGACCATCCTTTGATGCCGCTTTAGCTACTGGTAAATACAGATCAATGCCAAACTCATACTTACCAGCAAGACAAAACGATGTCATTGGTTTATGTGTCATTGGTGATGCCTTGAATATGAGACATCCGCTGACCGGTGGTGGTATGACCGTTGGTTTACAAGATGTTGTTCTATTGATCAAGAAGATTGGTGACCTAGATTTCAATGACCGTGAAACCATTCTAGATGAATTATTAGATTACCATTTTGAAAGAAAATCGTTTGATTCTGTAATTAACGTTCTTTCAATTGCACTATATTCTTTATTCGCTGCAGACACACCAAATTTGAAAGAATTACAAAAGGGTTGTTTCAAGTACTTCCAAAGAGGCGGTGACTGTGTTAACATTCCTGTCAGTTTCTTAGCTGGTTTAAGACCAAAACCATTTGATTTGACTCGTGTATTCTTTGCTGTCGCATTCTACACAATTTACTTGAAATTTGAAGAGCGTGGTTTCTTAGGTTTACCAATGGCCTTACTAGAAGGTATTATGATTTTAATTACCGCCATTAAAGTATTTACACCATTCTTATTAAGTGAATTGATTGGTTAAATAAAGAAAAGAAGGAAGTGAAAACATAATTAGTTGGGTTTTAATAGTTTTTATGATACACTTAATGAGTCCCAAACCCTACTATTAATAATCGTCCTTGCCTCCTCTGAACTCTTTTTTCTATATCTATTTATTTATTTATCATCCATTTAATTTCATTTGTACATCTATAAACATACTTGAATACATTTTAGTACTAGTTACTTACTTCCTTACTATATTTGATTTGGGCTTCGTTGCCAGTAGGCACCGATCTATACCTACTCCCTTCTACTAGAGTTTTCTCTACTTTAAAATTTTATCGCTGTTTAAAATCGATAGTAAGCGAACTCCGCTAATTTTTCAGTAAAACTTTGCTGGACGATGTGGAAATGAAATCCAATATCCGGTACGTGCAACTAATGATACAGTAGGTATTTATGTATTTAGAAAGAAGGAGAAAGACACTTTATATATAATATTATCATTTGATCCTTTATTAGAGTTAATTGTAGTATAAGAGAGGTAAATTATCCCCACTATAAATATATATACACGATGGAAAGACCATTATGGATGCGTTGGCTAAGAGTCTGGGCAGTTGGTGGTGCTATTGTTGGGGGTGGTGCATTATTATTTAAATATACAACACCAACAGACCAACAATTGATCGATTCATTATCACCTGAATTAAGAACCCAATATGAAGAACAGAAAAAACTGAGACAGGAGGAACAGCGACAATTAATGGAGATCGTTAAGAAGACTTCAGAGAGTGATGATCCAATTTGGAAGACGGGTCCCTTGGTTCCACCTTGGGAGAAATCAAATGTTGATGGACCATTTGAAAATGCCAAGAAGAATGAAGCTGATATGCAACAAAAAGAGGACTTATCAAAGGTTATGAAAGAGTTGGAGTCTTTGAGAAGGGAGACTGAGTTAAAGACCCAGGAAATTGTTAATGAAAAGAAGAAAAATTGGTGGAGGGTTTGGTAGACGTATTTTTATTTTCTTCTTTTCTAGTATTTATTTATTTAATTATTTAATTATTCATTTTCATACATGTAGATAGTTTAACTATATTTTTATTAAATTTTTAAAGGTTTAATTCATGAGAATTTCAAATTCTGTTAGAATGAGAAATTAGGGATAGTTTAAGTTTCCTACATATCTTTAAAGCCTCCCCTATAATCAAGGCGTCTATATATAACCTCCAGGAGGCTTTTGGAGTAAGATAAACTTCCAATATATTATCTATAACGGTTCTTAGAATAGTACAATTCAAGAATACTGGTATACAAATTAAATAGACCGTAGTTTTTATTTATTCTTAACTAAAAACCCAACGTAGTTTAGAATATATAAGTTCCACTGGATCAAATTTTACAAGAGATCTGGATTAATTTTGATATACGGTGATAAACTAACCATAGTAAATTTACCCATCACGATTTTAACGCTAGAATATATATATCCCAGATTCCAAAGCCATTAATAATGCCAAACAGGCACGCTTCTGCTCTTGACAACTGTGAGAATCAGCTAGCATTCGAAACAGCTTAAAGTGTAAATTGTTCAATACCTTTTACACAGGAATTTCAATACGCGTCAAGAACGAAACGCGTTTTACAGTTGAAATTCTTTTCATCGAGACAGTGAATCTGTCACAATGGTGGAACGGGTATAAATAGTGATAAGAATATTGGATGGTTAATACGTGTCTCATCTTCTCTATATAAACCTCACTTTCTTTTAAATCCTTTTATTAACTCAATAATAGAAAACCAATAAAACACATATCACAATATAACCATTTAAATAGAAAAATGACTGAACAAGCAAACAAGCAACAAAAATTAAACCAATCATTAAAGATCCAATTGCGTTCTGAAGATGCTACTATCCCAACTAAAGGTTCCAAGACAGCTGCAGGTTATGACATATATGCATCTCAAGAAATTGTCATTCCTGCTAGAGGTCAAGGTATGGTGAGCACCGATGTCTCATTTACTGTCCCAGTCGGTACATACGGTAGAATAGCGCCAAGGTCTGGTCTTGCCGTTAAACATGGTATCCAAACAGGTGCCGGTGTTGTCGACAGAGATTATACTGGCGAAGTTAAAGTTGTATTATTCAACCATTGTGACAGAGATTTTAAAATTGTAAAGGGTGATCGTGTTGCCCAATTGATTCTAGAGAAGATTGTCGATGATGCTGAAATTATTGTTGTTGAATCTTTAGACGATAGTGAGAGAGGTTCAGGTGGATTTGGCAGCACAGGTAAATAAACAGCTTTAATAGATAAATACATAACTTTGATAAATATGTGTATATGTATAACAACAAGCATCTAATAATAATATAGGATATCATGACTTACCCGCACATATCACGCATCGCGTGCTCTCAATAGAAATGAAATAAACAAATAAATAAGTTGTTTTGAACGTAAACAAAACAAACAAACTTTGTAATTTAAAGTGGTAGTTGAGTAAAAATATTCAAACCAAGATACTGTAGGAGATATATTGTAATTGTATCTATTATATCGATAGAATTTATATATTATTATAAGAGGGAAATAGCACGAAAAAGTAAACAATCATATGAGTACAGAAACAGAAAACACCGTTCCTAAAAAGCGTATATATCCGTTGAGAATGGAAACGCTCCCGACAACTGATAGCCATATAGATATGAAAGAGCCTCAAAGGATAACTGTATCGAATTCTGAAGCATTGCGGGATACTATTGATACCAACGATAAGGAAAGCTCTTCGGGTTACGAAACAGATCATGATTTTAGATTTAAAAGGCATAAGAATAACCATATCAATGGTGTACCATCGTTAGGAGAAAGGCTAGATAATCTTCAAGATGTTAAGAAGGCAAAGAGAATAGAAAATTTTGACTCCTCAGTTCCAAATTTAAAACAGCAATCACAGTTTCCTGATCAATCAAAGGTTAAAAATAAAAATAAAATTAAAGCATCTAGGAATAGAAATAATAATTACATATCATCTGCATCAAGAGACGCAATGACCTTGTCACAGCCTACTGAAAATAGGGAACAAACTCCATACATGCAGCAAGGGCAATGGCATTCGCAACCTCAGCCCGTGTATTACGGATACATGCCAATCCCCCCTGGGTCTCCAGCATATCCATCTCAAGTTCCAATGACAATTCCATCACAATACTCGAACCAGCCCATCTCAATGATGCCTAATTCTTCATTACAACCATTTTATCCACACCAATCTATGACAAGCTCGTCCCAGTTATTACCACCCCCTCAATTACATGCAAATAATTTGGAATATGTTCAAAGAACGAGAAATGATAGGAAATCTATAACAAACCAACGTGGTAGAAGACTATCTATAATGTCAAACAGAGATCAAATGATTATATCACCACACAGGGACGTTCCAGAGGACCAGTTTTATAGGCATATTGGAAATTCGTCATTTGGGGAAAACTTACAACTAAGACAATTGTTTAGTTGGTGCTCTATAAGGACGTTAGAAAGCATGAGCAATGAATATAAGAAGGAGGATACATTTCTAGTTGATCAGGGAACGAGTAGCTTTTTTAAATCAAAAAATATTGCTTTAGAAATTATTAAAGGATTTGTAGGAGATTTAAGAAGAGGTATTGTTGATATTGATTGGGAGGCAGAAGAAGAATACTCACACATCGATATACATAATGATGAACAGAGAGAAAACGACAGCCAAGATGAATTTCCACCCGAAGATACAGTACTAAGAAACCTATTTGATGATGATGATGATGATGATAATAATAATAATAATAATAATAATAATAATAATAATAATAATAATAATAATAATAACGATAATGTTAATGGAAACGATAATGATGAAACATTTTATTACAATGGGTTAGGTGTTAAAAAGGTGAGAAGAAAAAGGAAATGGAGAAGCAAGAAACAAATGAAACTAGAAGGAAATAATGACAATGACAACAACACTGGAGATAACAAAGAACCAACGAAGGATCAATTATTACCAAACAGTAAAAATGTTAAGAATGAACAAAATTTAATTATTTTACAAGAAAAGGTGAATAAATTGAAAAATGAGATTAACGATTGGGTCAATATTTTGGATAATCAGAACCCAGATCTTGAGTGGGAAAAGGTAAACGAAGTTCAGCAAGTTGAAGCTAAAGCAATCAGAGATGAAATGGAAGTCATTGGTGGGGAGAGGAGCGATAGTTTACTTTCCGTAAAAGAATTACAAGATAACTTGGTTGAACGTATGAGCCGCTTGCATGTACATTCCCACTTGATTAAATCTCATTCAGATGCATTATCAAAGATAACATCCAACAAAGTGAAGGCATTGTCAAGGGAATTCATTTACAGAGAGAAACAACCTGATCAGTTATTACCTCCAAAACTATTGTTACGTGGATTAAGCGAAGCATTAACAAATAAATAAAGAAAATAAAGCCGTCGTTCTTTAATGATAATTTTTTGAAGAGTACACCGACATTAGTATATAAATACGTAACAAATTATATACGTTGTAACCATAGGAACTTAAATTTTACGCATTATTATTATACCTCCTATTAACAATATGGAAATTATTTTCTCTAATATCCTTTTCATTCAACCGTTGCTGCCTACAACTGACTAAGCAATTACAAATATTACCCGCACTACACACAGTAAAAAAAATTTTCTTTTCTTTTCTCATGTTTCCGATGAGTTCGACTGAAAAAGTTATTTTGATAGTGCATGGCAAGGTCAAATTTATCTTGAAGATGGGGGTGGTAGTATTAGCTGCTGATTTGTAATATCTTCGAGTACTTTATTAGTTGGTGGCAAAATTTAGGTTTAGGAATCGACCTATATAAACTGGTACCTTAGTGACTATTTAGTGTTAGAGAAAATAGAGAATATCGATTTGTTCAACATCCCACACAAGGTAAGAAAATTTTACGTATTAAAATATAAGAACATGTCTGAAGAAATAATAAACCAACAAATAGTGGACAGCCAACCACAAGAGGAATTTATTTCTACTGAGGAAGTCGAACAAGAAATTGTTCCAGTGAATGATTCTGAAGCACCAGAAGATGAAGATGAAGATGGTGAAGAAGACGTTCCAATGGATGGAGAAGAAGAAACTTTAGAGATTGATATGGCTAATAACTCTGTTGCTTATTTTGATAAGCATAGCGATTCTGTATTTACCATTTCACACCATCCAACTTTACCACTAGTTGCATCTGGTGGTGCTGACAATGTTGCCCACTTATGGACTTCTCATTCAAAACCACCAAAGTTTGCAGGTTCTATTTCAGCCCATACTGAGTCTGTTATTGCAAGTCACTTCACCTCAGATGGTAAATATTTAGTTAGTGCAGATATGAACGGTAAAATTTTAATTCATCATGGCGCTAAAGGTGGTTCCAAATGGGATTTAGTTTCAGAATTAAGTGAGGTAGAGGAAGTAGTTTGGTTGAAGTGTCATCCAACTCTTCATTCTATATTTGCATTCGGTGCTACTGATGGATCCGTTTGGTGTTACCAGATTAATGAGACTGATGGTTCATTGGAACAATTAATGAGTGGGTTTATTCATACACAGGATTGTACCATGGGGGAATTTATTAACGTCGACCAAGGTGAAAATTCTCTAGATTTAGTTACATGTTCTTTGGATAGTACGATCGTAGGTTGGAACTGTTATACAGGTCAACCATCATTTAAGATAACTTCAGCTGAAATTAAAGGGTTAGAAGCTGCGTGGATCTCTCTCTCCGTTGCTCCACCACAATTAACTAAAGGTAACTCAGGTATCATTGCTGCTGGTTCTAATAACGGTGTCTTGGCTGTTATCAATGCCAATAATAATGGTGCCATTTTACACCTGGAAACTGTAGTTCAATTGAAACCAGACCAAGAAGAATTGGATGCGTCAATAGAATCCATATCTTGGGCAGAGGGCTTCCCACTTATGGCAGTTGGTTTAGTTTTGGGTGAAATATTATTATATGATATAACTTCCTGGAAAGTTAGACGTAAATTTGTTTTGGAAGATTCAATTACCAAATTAGCATTTGATGGAGATGATTTATTCGCGTCCTGTATTAATGGTAAAGTATATCAATTTGACGCTAAGACAGGTAAAGAAAAATTCATTTGCGTTGGTCATAACATGGGTGTTCTAGACTTCATTATAGTGAAATCACAAGACCCAACACAACCGAGGAAGTTGATTACTGCTGGTGATGAAGGTGTTTCATTGGTTTATGAAGTTCCAAACTAATTACCTCTAATAATAATTTTGAGTAAACAAATAAAATAAAACGAAAGGAACTAATAGATAAGAGCACAAATATTCATCATTAATCATACAGGTTATGTGTGGTAACTAGAATGAACCCTCTATATGTATATTATCATCATCAAGGAAAATTATTATTATACATGCCACTATTTAATGTACAATTAAATAAAATAGATATAAATTACACAGAAAAATTTACATATGATGTACTATTACATATGCCAATAGTTAAAGTGGAATGAAAAATAACTGTTACTTTTTTATTATCAGTAGTAATAGTTTCCACCGCTTCTGTTTTTGTACCCGTGAAAGTTTCCACCTCAGAAACAGAATTACTTGATACCGTAGACCTAATATCACTTGTTTTTTTTGAATTTGATGTTTTATTAGTCAACGTAGTAAAAGAATTTTTGTTCACAAGAGTGGAGGAATTATATGAATCTCTACTGGATGTTGTGCTATCTTCTAATATGATGATAGAGGATAAGTATTCAGAAGTAGTATTTACTGATTGAAGTTGACTCTGCGAGATCGTAGTTGGTTTTGGAATGTCGCAGCTCTTGTAATTCATACAGCTGACCATTGTTGAAAAGATGTTTGATGTGACAGAAAATGGCTGATAGGTTGACCAAGGTTCTGCCGTTGCTATCAATGCGTTAGGTATCCTACCATTCGGTAGAATGTTAACGATTTTTTCCTCAGATATTTTTGTTCCTGCGTCCCAGTTTGATTTCGCAAGAGATATTTGATAATTATCTAAATCAAAAACCACGTAAACAGAAGATAGAAAGGAATCTCCTAATGTTATTTTATCTTTTGATGTAAGGATTCCTAAACCACAGTATTCAATGCCGTCTTCTGCTGGTAATATAAAGTCGGAAAGAGGCGCATCGATTTTCAAATCCCCAAAATCGAATAAAATCTTTGTATCGTCAGTAATAGCGGGGCATTCTAGAACATATATCCCATCATCTTCACTAAATGTTGCATTTACAAAATTTGCTATTTCACTAACGATTTCTTCAGGAAAACTTACCAAAGTAGTTCCAGAATCTAATAATACTGGGTATTTGGTTGTTGTAAATGTTTCTTGTTTACACTTTATCACACTTTCTGCACCTAAACCTTGTAACGTAAGAGATAAGGTTGCCGGCTTATCAACAACATTAGGAAATACATTAACCATAGGGAAAGTGTATAATTCACCTCTAAATTTGTTTTCATCAACAGCTCCAAATAAAATGGAACCAGTATCATTCAAAGATAGTGAATATGCAACTGTCTCGATAATACCTTCATTTTTTAACACTTGCGGAAAGTTAGGATAAAATTTCTGAGGTGCACCCTCATAACCTAATACCGATTCCCGTCTTGGGAACCCTATACCAAGAACACCACTAACTGGGGTTGTTGCATATTTAGCCAATCCAAATTGCAAGTCGGAAATATCAATGCCATTGATGGTCAAATTTTCTCTAGCCCATAAACCATCAGCAAATGTTCCATCGGAATACGAGATAAAGAATCGACCAATATCCATTGGTTCAAAGGAGTTTGATGTATTTCTATTAAATGTAACAATATTTGAACAATCTATTCTTTGGGTAATCAGTTTTCCATTGTACGTTTGATTCGAAACCTTAGAATCTTGAGGAAAGCAGAACGGGTTAGATGAGTCCATTACCCATAAATCAGATGAACCTGAATCGAAAAGTATTTTGAGTTTTTGAGGTGGAGTACCAATATTAACAATCGTGGCATAATAAATCTCGTCTTCATGAAGTAAATCTATTTTCAAAGTACGTTGTGTTACTAAAGGTGTATTTCTTTTAAATTTTGAGAACTTTGAAATTGGAAACCTCAATGGAGTTGACTGTATTTCTGCCGAACATGCTGTAAAGATGAAAAGACATAATAAAAGCCAAACAGTTATATTAAATAAAAAGTTCATGGTTTTAGAAGAAACTTAACTTTAATGGATATTACCTGAATCTTAAAAGTATAATAGAGTTAGCATCTACCTATAATAGATATTAAAACTATTAGTTTCTGAAAATACATCTACAGGGGATATTTTACAATTTGAAGGTGTTATTGACCTATTTATACTTCAGAAATAATCACATAAATCACAATCTTTACTTTTCTAATAAGGAACCAATTGTATTCTAAAATTCATCATAGGTGAGATAACCTCACTTGTGGTTTTCATTACTGGTACTTTGCCATAAAGTTTCAAGTTTAGACAGTCATATCTATTTGAACTGTGCAGTTTAAGTGTCTCAAATCGTGTAAATTTCCTAAAAGGGTAATTACACGGTTTCGGGCCCTGTTGATATTTTCAACGAACCATCAAAAATAAAATATTAAAAAATATGAAACATATTAAGCAATATTTAAGTCCTCATTTGGGATTAAATAAGCATTAAACTATTCTATACAAACATTAATATGTGATTCATTTTCTATTTTAACCCATCTAATTTCTTCAAATCAGTTTGAATCAATTTAATGATATCCTTTCTTCTTTGCCTTAGAACTTTTTTCTTTTCAGGCTCTACGTCCAACAAGTCAACACCGTCTAATTCGATTAGTAACTTAAGTAGCATTTCATTACAATAATTACGTTCATAGACAACTTTTTCGTCACTTGGATCAAATGATTCTAGTAATTCTTCAATACGAATTTTAAATTCGTTGCTGTATCTTAAAAATACATTCTCAATCTTTTCCTCTAAGGTTAAAGGAATAGGTTTCTTGTCTGCCTTCTTTTTGATATTCTTTGTCTTAGTAACTTGACCACTTTGTTTTAAAAACTTCCATAAGAATAATGCTAAAAATGTTGCAATTACCCCTGTAGCACCTAAAGTTTCTGTGCTTATGTTGTTTCTGTTTGCAAAGTTCTTTGCAGCTTGCATTAAATTTTCGATACACATGATACCTCTATTAATAAATCCTTGTAGAATTTCTTAAAGCTATAATGTATCCTCAATATCTAGTGATTAAAATTGATTTAAGATTTGTTTATTGAAACTTTTCATCCTGTTTTATTTCCTTGTTTTGTTTTTCATATTTAGACGACACGAATTGTATACAACCAGCTAGTGAAGGTACAGTTATCATTCATGTTGCATAGGTTAAAGTAATAATAATAATAACATAATATTTTATAGTTTTGTTTTCTCTGTCCCCCAAATTTGATATTAAAGATTCGACTATTAATAGATGCCTTGTTATAACTTCCTTCCAATTTGTTAAATTTTCTTATTATTTATTCAGTGTTTTTGCAATAAATTTCTCAATTAAAAGTCAATATTTTTTAAGACGATCTATGAATTTAATACTATAAAACGACATATAGAAAATTCAGCCACAATAAATAATATTAATATCAACTTGTTTCGTTTTCTATCCGTACTCACTAATAAACCAACCCCAAGGTCAATTAATGTTCATCTTTAAGAGAGTATTTTGGGAGGGTAACTCATATCGTTCAGAATAAGAAAAATAATCATTATAAGGGGAAGCAGCTAGATTAATCTGGAAAGTGGTAAAATAAGTCATTATCGCTACGCATCTGGCATATCCAAATATAGCAAGACATAGTTGGGAAACTGTAAAGCACAAATTCTTAAATAAATTAGAAAATTTTAAGGTAAGTGTGATAAATATTTGAACCTGATCCCACAATTTACCGCTATCAGTACTTCTCTAGTCTATTAAAATCTTCCTTCCGACGTATTCCGAACATAAAATAGTTTTTATACATTTTATCAAGCAAGTTATCTTTTTCATATTATATACTTCTGAACGCACAATCTTTTAAAACTAATTATGACTGATCCCATAGTACTTTCAAATTTTAATCAATTGGAAACACCCTTTCAAGGTGATCAAGTAGCAAAGGTTTATGTGTTTCTAGATCCCGGTTTAAAAACAATCAATAACTTACTATGCATCACAATAAATGATACTATAAAAGTACAACATTTGAAATTAGATTATCTACTATCGTTAATTAACATTGAAGAGTCTATTAGAGACAATATTGGCTTGGCATACGTCAACGTCGTTGAAAGAATATATTCGGAGATAGCGTTAGAGCAAACATTTGCAACAAATGATCCAGAAACTAATTATAAATTTGTTAGATTAATAAATGTTTGCATTAATTATTGTCCCATTACAAAATATCCAAAATATGGTTTCCTAAGGGATTATTTAATAACCCTAGTCAAGAAATCATTAGTTACAGGTAGTCTGGATTACCATATTGCTCAGACTTTAGTTGAATTACTAAACTTCTTTCTTTTATGTGGTGATGAGGATTTAGTTGATAACGAATTAAGTTTTTCCTTGGAATTATTACTTCTTAAAGTAGCCCAAAAATATTGTCAAGAGTTAAATTTCAAATATCTAATACGTTCTAAATCTCCAAAAGATTCATCAAACAAATTCAAAGAATACAATACATATAGTAGCCATGGTGTAAGTGTGTATATGCCAGTTCCTAATCCAGTTCCAATTCACAATATTTTTGATCAAAAGATTTTATCAAATGGGTTGGCCCTCTACTGTTTAACCAAAAACTTAACAAAAAGGCCATCAATTGTATTATGGAAAAATGTTTACTTCAAAACTTTTGTCCTGAGCTTATTGAAAAATGTCGATATGAACTTGAAATGTGCTGCTTTAGAGTTTCTTCTATACCCATTATTTAATATCGAAGGAAATTGGAAAGACACAAAGACAGTTAAACAAATTTTACCATATTTAAAAGAATGTTTTGATTCTAGATCACTTCCTTGGTGGTTTGATCCATTTGATAAGCTAATTGACCTGCTCGAAATCTACAACAAGCATGTGCCAATGGCTAACCCAGTACTTGGATTTCTTCATAGTCTCAATTTAATAAATGGTATGTTAAGGATTTTCTTTGATTGTTTAGCTATTGAAAACCATACTGAGGATTCATTGAAAACTCTGAATAAATTTATTAAATTGTGTGCTTGTATTTCTGCTTACGACGAAACGCATAGGTTTGAACTATTGGAAAGCCAAATTTTGTTAACTCAACTGCAAGACTGTATAAGCAGCCATATAACCCTACTAGATGAGTTTGTAAGCAATAAGGAAATATTTGTTGGCATGGGAAATAGTTTACCACCAATACATAATAGTGAAATGACAAAAGCATGGTTATCGCTGCTAAAATCGTTCTCTAGAAGTGCAGCAGCGTTACGAACTACATTAAGGAAGAATAACATTACTGAATTATGTTTAAAACTGTTGCGTGTTACATATAGACTCACAAAAGAATGCTACTTCACAGGTAGAGAATTTTTAAATACAGAGATAAAGATAATGGGATTAGCCTTAGGTAGTCTCTGTAATTTTATTGTTGAGTTTTCCAGTGTTCAAAATTTCTTGACTGATAATGGAATTATTGATATATGTCGGGAAATCCTGACTGATCCCTTGTTCAACTCGAAGCAAACATGGTACAACCTTGAAAGACAAAAATCATTTAAAAAGATCGATGTAAATGAGGTAAAAACAAACACATTATGGGTTCTTAGACATTTAATGTATAATTGCCAAAATCAAGAGAAATTGTACCTATTGTCGGAGATTCCAATAGAAATTTTTTTAGAGTTCATCAATGATGCATCATGGCCAGTACAAGAACAATGTTTCCAAGTTATTAGAAATCTAACATGTAATTCTAGAAAAATCGTCAATATTTTACTTGAGCAATTTAAAGATGTGGAATATCAAATAGATCCAAGAAATGGGACAGACATCCCAATTGGTTCTACTTACCTCTTTGAATTTTTGGCTAAAAAGATGAATTTGTTAGATCCTCACAATATTTCACAACGTAAAACTTTAGAAGCAATATTATACATAATAGTGAACATCGCGGCTGTGAATGAAAATAAAAAAGAACTCGTTATTGAACAAGAGGAGATATTAGATATCATTCACGAGATATTATCAGAGTCACCTCAGAATTCGAAACGTTATGGGAATAATAGCGAATTGAAATTGGCTTCTCTATGGATATTACATAATCTACTTTGGGACTCTAATGTTTCAGAATTCACCCAATTTTCAATTAAAGGGTATGCAACGGATGTTTCTCAAGGTTCGAGATATGATAGAGAAGAAACCAAGCATCAAAATTTCTCTAGTGGGAATAGTCCAGAACAAGATTCTGTACAAAATATTAGTGACGCAGCAATTGAAGACAGTATGGGGGATGATGATGAGGGAGATGGATTTGTACGCTCTACTCTAAATGCCTCGAAAGTAAATGCCACCCCAGCAACCATATCAAGGTGCAAGAAATTGGTTAATATGGGAATGCATGATTTAGTTAAACAAAATGTCTATGACTACAACCTTAATGTTAAACAGAAAGCTAGAAGTTTACTTGATTTAATGGATTCTCTATTAGAAGATGTTATATAAGTTTAAAGGTTAATCAATAACAGTAGCTCAATATTTTAATCAACAAAATAATACATATAATTTACATTTGTAATAATAACTTCTCTGCTCATATTCCAACATGTTAGAGTTAATGCCAATATACGTACAATTTAAATTTTTAATTGTTGTTCTTTTATTAATAGTAGTTATGTTCTGAATTACTTATATTTATATATATAAAACCTTATAAAATACACAAATGACAGAATAAAAAGGTACCAAGTTAAACAGTTTAATCTTGGGTCTTTTGAGAACCACGTAATAAACCAGTTCTTCTGGCAGCAATTAAACCAGCCTTTTGACCGGCAACAGCACCTCTAGAAATGGTAGAAGCCTTACCAATATGTTGATGGTTACCACCACCGTGAGGATGGTCAACTGGATTCATGGCAACACCACGGGTCTTTGGCCAAGAGTTTCTCTTTAATCTGTATTTGTGGAAAGCACGACCAGCCTTTAATAATGGTTTGTCAACTCTACCACCACCAGCAACAACACCAATGACACCTCTGGCATCAGAAGAGATAATCTTCTTAGCACCAGATGGTAATCTGACTCTGGTTTTGTTTTCATCTGGGTTGTGACCAATAACGATAACGTAGTTACCGGAAGCTCTAGCTAAAGCACCTCTGTCACCTGGTCTTTCTTCAACGTTAGAGATAATAGTACCTTCTGGGACGGAACCTAAAGGTAAAACGTTACCAACGTTTAAAGTAGCCTTCTTACCGGCGTAAATGAATTGACCAGTGTGCATACCTTCGTTAGCAATGAACATTTCTTCACGTAACTTGTACTTGTATGGGTCACGGAAGACAACCTTGGCTAATGGAGCACCTCTACCAGAATCGTGGATGATTTGCTTAACAACACCACGGATGTAACCATGACGTTCAGCGTAATCTAAAGTTCTCAATTTAGCAGCACCTTGTCTCAATCTAGTGTGAGAGGTGAAGATGGAACCAGCACCCTTTCTTTGGTTTCTAATAACTCTACCTGTTAAAGTATAAAAAATAAAATAAATTTTATTAATTGTTAGTAAACAGAATTTCTACTAGTTAAAATAAAAATTGAATTCTTAGAAATAATAATATTCTGATGAGTTGACTGTCCCCAATTTTCGAGTGACATTATGAAATAGCATGATACTATTACAACTTCAATGATCCATGGTAATGGATACTGTCATTTTAACACATAATTTTTTCTCTAGGCATTTTTTTTCTTTTCTTCAAGTTGGCATCAACCACATCATAATTATTAACTTTGTATAATCTTTAGTTCAATTTTCTCTCTATTTCACGATAATAACATACCCATTGTTTCTTGGTTTTCTAGATTTCAAAGAAGTATACTATTGAATAGGTTATTATGCCTCATCTTTAATTGTTCTGATATAGTTCATTCACTTCAATGCTACAGAATTGGTGGAATGCGTTGGTTCTGCATAGTCTGAATATTGCACTGGTCATAGACGGGGCACTTGCTGCTTCGTTCATTTGCAAATTCCAATTGAAAAATTAAAGACAAACGTATAAACAATATTTGTCCAAAGACAATTTTTTCAATTTTTCAAAAAATAATAAAAATTTACAAAAAATGTGAAATATCCACATATGTACGGATTTTTATATAATGTACAGATGTTTGGTCAGTCATTTTACCTGCAGTTGTACAGCAGTTTTATCTATAGATGATGATACTAGAAGCTAGTGTATATACTTCAATATGCTCCATGAGCTAGTCACTAGGTCCAGCTCCTATCTACTTTAACGATGAAAAGATTAAAATAACCGATACATTAATAAATTAAATTATAAAACTCTAAATTAACATAAAATTAAGTACATAATAATTATACAAAAATAAAAATTCCAATGCAAAATCAAATTAATATTAAAGTATAATTTCCTTAATTCTTAGCAGCAGCACGCTTGGCAGCTAGAGCCTTGGTGGTACCGTGTAAAGCACGTTTATGGTTTCTCTTGAACTTTGGATCAACACCCTTTAAAGATGGGTACTTGTAGGTCTTTGGCTTCTTGATACCATTTCTGTGAGCCTTTTTGGTTTGATTATGAGCGGTATGATTCTTAGATTTAGCCATTTTCTGTATTTATAAAAATATATTGTTAGTATTCTTGTTTCAACTGCAATTTTATAAAGAGTAGGCAAATTTTGTGCAGTTCAATCTTATTGTGTGTAACGACGTTATCTGTTTCTATTACTATCAATATCGATTTAGCCCGGGTAGTCTAGCATCCCTAACTTAAGTTACTCAATTAATTACTGCTCCTAATATTACCTTGAGATATCAATTACAATCGTCTTTTATAGTATACCATGTATTACTTTATTCATATATTCATATATTTCATCGAGTTTAATTGTCAACCATCCTGAATTCTATTTCAGCATTGCTGTTACCATCAAAATCACACGAATTTGGTCCTACTCAATTTTAAAATTAAAATGTACCCTCTACGTACCTATTATCCTATAGTTGTCTTATCTGTTATATTCGATCAATTATAGTTAAAAACCAATATACACTAAATTATAGCAGTTCAATGTTATTTTCTGTAGTGAAACTTCAAGCTCAAGAAGTGGAAATTTTTCAGTTTTCAGACAGTATTTTAGAGAAAAGCGAAAAAAACGGAAAACGATAATAAAAGGTATGGGTTCAGTGTAAATTGTACGGATGGAAAAGAACAGTCACAAGTACTTTCACTCTGAAAAATTCAAGGTTCTACAATGACAAGAGTCATGTTTGAGTGCATGATTCATCGGATTTATTCTCGATATGTACAAGTATTGTTGGAATTATAATACATCTAAAGTAATAGTTAACACAATAGTGAGAAAATTTTTAAAATCACATTTGTGGAAACAAAAAAGTTCTTGAATAATAGGGAAAGCCCATATATTTACTGAACATAATGACAAAGTTTATAGGTTGTATTGATTTACATGACGGTGAGGTCAAGCAAATTGTTGGTGGTACTCTTACAGAAAATCAATCAGATATACCAAAGACTAATTTCGTATCTCAAAAGCCATCTTCTTATTATGCTCAATTATATAAGGAAAATAATGTTACAGGATCGCATGTGATCAAGTTGGGTCCTAATAATGACAACGCAGCATTGGAGGCACTTCGTGCTACACCCAGGTTTTTACAAATTGGTGGTGGGATAAATGATGAAAACTGTTTAAAATGGTTAGAATTCGCCGAAAAGGTAATTGTAACAAGTTGGCTCTTTGATAGTGAAGGGCATTTCCAAATAGGGAAGCTAAAAAAGTTATCTAACTTATGTAGCAAAAGAAGATTGGTGGTGGATTTAAGTTGTAGGAGGACTAAAGATGATCGATGGGTGGTAGCTATGAATAAATGGCAGAAATTAACGGATTTGGAATTGAACACTCAAACATTTGTTAATTTGAGCCAATACACAAATGAGTTCTTAATTCATGCCGCTGATGTTGAAGGTTTATGTCGTGGAATCGATAAAGAATTGGTATCAAAATTGTATGAATGGACGCGTGATTTAGAAAGTCCAATAAAGCTTGTCTATGCAGGGGGGGCAAAATGTGCTGGAGATTTAAAACTAGTTGAACAATTGAGTAACGGAAAGGTTGATTTGACATACGGAAGTTCATTGGATATATTTGGTGGGGATTTAGTGAAATTTAATGATTGTTGCAAATGGAATTCCATTCATAATTGAAAATATATGTTTATGTTTGTGGATAAAACAAATCGTGTTAGTCATTAGAATGATAAGAAACATTGGTATAGAATCTACGGTCTATGATACAAATATTATCATGTTATAATGAATAGGGATAAGCAAGAATAAATAAATAACTGATTAAAAATAATAACATATTTGAAGCCTCCTGCCTTATATGACCTCATATACTGTAATAATGTACTTACCTTTTAAATAATGGTTGAAAAACCAATGCATCTATGCATAAAATATGACCTATATATGCATTATATTACACGCTTAGTTTGACCAATTGAACATTAAACATGCTTAATTACCACCCGCCCATATCAGATCTTTCACCATAAGCATCCGGCTCAGGACCATTCATTGGAATGTCCCCATTTTGATTCATTGTGCCACCATTTTGGTTTGCTCCACTATTTGAAGCATAGTTAACCTTATCTTGATCCATTTGTGTAAGTGCCAGTAATATCGACGCAACTTTCTTTTGAAGGGTATCAATACCTCTAACAACGACCTGATCAACAGTTATAGAACCAATAGTTTCGACGTTCATATAAAATGTATCAGCTTTTGCTTTATAATCGAATGGTTGACCTTCCACTGGTGGGTCTTCATATTCACAATTTTTAGATTGAGGCCATTCTTTTGTTGCGTCTTGTTCGTACCAATATTGTGTATGTTTTAATTTATTCCATGGATCGTATTCAAATTCTATTGCTGAAGTTGGACCCCATTTAGCATGTTCTTTAGCAATACCTTTCTTTGCGATACAAGTGAATTTTAACTCTTGGCCTTTTCTTAATTTACAAATTAAAACACCATTACCTTCTTTATCCTGTATAACTGGATGTCCAATATTACGGCCCAATAAGTCGGAGACGATTGTCAAATCCTTAGCATATACGTTCGTTGTACTCTCACTCTCGCCGACGGCTTGTAAAGTTAACACAACTGAACATTTATCACAATGGTCTTCACAAAAACAATCACGACTGTACTCTAGTTGTTCAATGTCAGTACTTTGAAGGGGAACCAAACCTAACCTATGTGCAATAAATTCATCTGCTAGGACAGTTGTATTTGTTTCGACTTCCACTGAATCTATAGCCAAAGTTGGGATTTCAGCAATCATAACTCTTCTGAGAGAATTAGCCATTGCTAAATCAACATTTGATAGAATAAAATCTACGTTATCCTTTGAAGCTTCTCTAATTTTAACTTGTGGGCCTTCTTCACTCATTTTTATATACCTTTATACTCTCTTTTCTGGCTCATTTATCTTATATTTAAACAGTCTGTGCATTTTATTTCATTTATTCACACACACTTTTTTTTCATGTGTATGATATCTATTTTTCAGTATTCAAGGGAATTGACAAAAAACAAGCAAACACGCAAACTTTTATCGTTTACTACGAATCTGAATTTGCATTAGAATATACACTAAGGATACTGATAATAATGAATTTTGCATGAATATATGATAAGGATAGTGTCACTTCGTAATTTTGTATTTTTGTACGTTGTTTTCTCATTGTATTTGATTTGGGATGTCTTAGCAGAACGATATATTATACTAATTTAACATATTTACAAATATATATATATATATATATGATGAAATAAATAGACAACTAAATACTATTATGAATAATTATCGAAATTCTTTTCTTACTCCTTATTTTAAGATAAATATGGATGGATGTGTTAACGTAAGAATTGGAAAAAGTATTTATGTACAGGAAAAAATGCTGATCTTCAAGGTAGGCAATTAACCAAAACACAGAAGCGAAGCTTAAGTGAATTGTCTTGAACCACCACGAACAAATTCTAAGATTTTCCAACCTTCAGTTTCATCATCATCGACTTGTTCAGGGTCTCTTGTAAAAACCATTGCATAAGTGCTCATTAAGATATTAGATTCACTACCAGCAGCAATTTCACCAGTCTTTACTTTTTTATACAAATTAATTTCTTGTGCTCTACAACTAACAACGAGGACAGGTATGTCCTGTGGTTGTAATAATTTAGCACTGACGATTTCAACACCCCTGATATCAAGAATACGGCCGTCTGCAAATAATTCTTGTTCTCTGAAAACCTTTTGTTGAGCAGCGTAGACATTGAATGGAGCTTCACTTAACCATTTTTTCAATACTTTTTCATCACCTTTGATGTATGCTTCTAAGATTTCAGGTACGATATATTCTCTCAAATGCTTGGTGAAACTCTCGGTGTTGAAAGTTGGATCCAACAATTTAAACTGTGAATAAACTCTAGCAGACTCGGTCTCTGCAAAGAAACCACCGATCTTATTGCTGACTTTTCTCATCATGATAATTAAAGGATTTTCACTTTCATCCCATAATTTAACTTTAACAGAATGAACAGTTCTACCTACCGTAGTATTCTCTTTAAAATCTTCAACTTTCTTACCGAATGATTCCTTAGATTCGATATTAGTTGCAACAATGGCTGTACCAGCCTCGTCGTTACTTTTTACGGCCCTGATTCTCTTACCTGAAGCCAAAGCCTTTTCCCTTTTCACTTTTCTCTCTTCCTTGGTGATAAACCCACCATATCTCGAACTATCACCATCGTCAATGACTTCAGAGACATCTTTGTAGACCTGTGTTTGTCTTACTGGTTCGAAACTTTCATCAAGCTTCTTTGCAGTCTGTGCAGCAGCATTTCTGGTGCTCTTACCGATTTCAGACTCCCAAGCCTTTGAAGCAATATCTTCTACCGTTTCACCTGTCTTTTTCAATGTCTTACCTACAATAGTGGAACCCTTTTGAGCTTTTGCGTAAGCTTCCTTAGCCTTCTTATAGGCATCAGATTCACCTAGCTTACCTGAAGCATCTTGTAGTGTTTTAATGTTATCTTGTAATTCCTGTGATTTTTCCCATTCCTTCTTGAATGTGTCACGGAAAATCTGAATCGGAGTACGTGGGCCATTTAGGATTATACTTGAGTTGTGGAAGTGGTTGGCTATCGTGATGGCACCTGTAATGCTGGGAGATGTTTGATAAAATGCACTGGTTTGAGGTAGTCTTTTGGGTATATATTGTCTGGTTAGCATATTGAAAACTTTGTGTAGAGTATATATATATATATATTTTTTTATATTTTTAATAATTATATGATTTGGTTAAAGGAGGACTCTGTGTTGTAGAGTAGGAGAGGGTCTTTGGCTATTATTCCTTTGGAAATCTTTGGTTATATTAGCTAAGATACTGGCGTGGGATATCTATTAAATTTATCTGCTGGGTGTATAGTTCTAACGAGTAATTTACATTAAATAACAGTGAACCTTTAATACCAGAAACTGTTTCTTCGTCACTGTAATTTTTTCTTCACAATTATTTTTTGTTTTGAGAGAAAAATAGAAATTTCAGTGCGGTGTGGTGGCAGGGTAGCAGTGTCTGAGCCTGTGTATTGTGGATGGATAGGTACAAGTTAAGTGTTTGGAGGTCTATAAGGTGAAATGAATCATGTGTTGTTGGTGCATGGAGTAGTCTAAGATGAGTGGCTAGAAAGGTATATATACCTGTTTTGTGATGGGTCTTCAAAATTGCCAATGTCTTCGTATTGTATATAGAATATGACTAAATCGCCATTTCTATGATGATAGTCCATGGGATTTTTAAATTTGCTGGTTTCAATCAGTTGTAATTGAGTAATCGAGCAATATAGTTACTAGTCAATCCAGTATACCTATGCAAGGTAAATTACGGTCCTAGGATAGTCGTCCCTTAATACTTACAATTTTACAAGCTTGTGTATGGCACAGTTATTGATCGTATATAACGATATTTTAAACGCCAAAGTTACAAATTTCTTCTAGAGGAATATGTATTAATGGGGAACTGATGCCACGGATTTTAATGCATTTTATTACATGATCATAAATAGTCCCTACGATATAGACTATAGGCCATATATTGTAATCATTAAATCCACTAGCATACCTCACTTCACATTTAAAAATTACTCATCAACGCTGGAGCACCAGGATATAGGGCTTTTTAATCGCATTTCTCAGTAAGGCAGCTATACGAAGAGATATAAATTATGCCCACTAAAAGACGTAGGATTTCAAATAGATTATCCAGTCCAATGTTACCTATAGATAATCTGTCATCCCCACCGACAGCGAGTAAAATTCGTCGAAATCAAAATGAACAAGATAATGGAATCAATATAATAGCAACTCATCGTGGATCTCCAACAAGATATAGGAAAGTTAGAACAGATCCCAAAATTGTGGACCAAATCAATCGACTGAATCCTTCAAATACAGGTGCAGGCACTGGTACAAAAGACTTTATACCCGATTTGACATCGTCTAATAAGACCCATCCCGAGATAAAAACAACCCATATAAAGATTGACGAAGACGAGGGAAGTGATGATAATAATAAAATTGATCCTCCAGATCATAATAATGATAACGAAAATAACTCAGATGACTTTGAACCATTATATAATACACCGCCCATGAAGCGAAAACAGCATAATAGAAGCATAGGTCTACTTCAAGTATCCTCCTCACCATCACGAAATAACGACTATCAATTAAGTAACACAATAACCACATTTACCATATCTGGTAAACTAAGAACTATAGACGCCCAAAACAATATATTAGAAAAATCACCAGTGCTTATGAAATTTACATACGATTCAAGAGGTGGTCCTAGGGTAAATTTTAAACAGCGTGATATGTACATCAAGGATTCATCCGTAGACTTCAATCAAGACTGTCAATTAACCATATTCGATGAAAATAATACAGCATTTGCAATGGTTCTGAAGGAATATCGATATATTGACATGCAAAATAATATCAATAGAAAAAAATCAAAGCTTATAATGTGGTCGAACTTTGATACAAGAAAAGATGCCAAAATAGGCAAGATGTTTGACTTCTTATCAAGAGCCTCGATTAAATGCAACACGGAAAGAGCATCAAGTAAACGTGATATATTGAATAAACTGGAAGATATCAATAAGAAAGAATCAATAATGGAATCAAAGCAAATAGCCATGGAATCTTCAAAATTGGCATTTCAACAATTCAATAATAATCAAAGAAATAATTTTTTACAAAAGAGAGAATTCTCATCTTTAGGAAACACATACAAGAGAACATCGTTATCATCTAATCCAAGACAGTCTAATACGTTATCAGCATTCACAAAATCAGCATACAAAATTCGTGTGCCTGATAACAATTCACAAACAACTACTGATAGTAATAAAAAGGACACATCACTAGATAACATATCAACAAAATCCTTTTATGAGGCAAGTGGACAGGTTTCATATAACGACAGACACAGAGCATTGCCCATAGAAAATACTGAATCTGAGTTGCGAAGATCATCCCGTAATCATGAAAAGCCAGTAATGGCATATTTAGATCTGGAACAAGACCAGGACTCACCCAAAGAAGAATACGAAATGCCAAAAAATTTCAGTCCAAGTCTTCGATATAAATTTGAAGATGGCAGCAATTACACTGTTGCAAATCAAGACTTTAAATGTTTATACAACAATGATTGGATCAATGATAGCCTTATTGATTTTTTCATAAAATATTATATTCAATCAGCAATTGTAAAAAAACCACAGACAATTTCAAAGAATGATGTTTATGTCATGTCATCATTTTTCTACACCAAACTAATAAGTGACCCCAACAATTATTATGGTAATGTCAAGAGTTGGGTGCAAAATTCAGATCTATATTCAAAAAAATATGTTATCATACCAATCAACATCAACTATCATTGGTTTGGTTGCATTATAACCAATTTGGAATTACTTATCAACTTTTTAAAGACAGAACAAAAATTAAAAGATAAAATCAAATCAAATTGTGAAGGTAACGAATTACAAAAGGATAAAGTTCAAAAAGATACAAATAGGACAGAATCTCTTAAGGAAGATATTGCACAAGGGGAAAGTAACATGAAAGGCGAGCCACCTCTAAGACAAGACTCAGAAGACATTTCAATAGTCGCCCCTGTTATTGAGATATTAACTTTTGATTCTTTGAGAGGTATTCACTCCAAAGAAATTGATCCAATTAAAGAATTTTTAATAGCATATGCTAAAGATCACTACAATTTAACGATAGACAAATCATCAATTAAAATGAGGACTTGTATGGTTCCTCAACAACCAAATATGAGTGACTGTGGTGTGCATGTGATCTTGACGATAAGAAAATTCTTCCAAGATCCAACAAAGACAATGGAGATTTGGCAAACGGCAAGGAGGAAAGGTAGAAATTCTTCGATTTTAGTTAATGAGTATTTTGAAAAGAGTAAAAGAAATACAAAGGCAAGAAAGCATTTAAGGTCGGTGTTATGGAAACTACAGGCAGAACAAGTAACTTATATGAAAGAGCATAATATTGATCCAAAATTTTTAGATAATGACAAAGAAGCTGATGACGACGAAGATTTTGAAATAATTGAAGATATGTCAAATTATGAGAAGGGAAACGGAGAAAAAGAGAGACAGAAGTTTAATTCATTGCAGAAACAAAGTATAGAAATGGATTGTAATTCTAAAATGGAGATGGACAAGGAAGGTATTATAAAAAATCATGATAATGAAGCAAAAAAGAATATGATAAGTGATAGCATTAATTCTGTTGATTGTAGTCACACAGATAAACAAAATGCCACTAATTTACCTGGACATTTAACTTCGGAGCCACCAAGCCCATCTCCTGAAAGGTCTGATCTTGAAAATTCACTGATAGAAAATTCACCTGAATCTGCTCTCAATGAATCCAATAGCCCGCTAGAACTTCCGTCTTCAGAAAAAATAGTTCTTCATGAGAGTAACGATGACAATATAAAAGCATCAGCCTCCTATTCTGATGTTAAACTAGTCTCGGTACAAAATTTAAAGTACAGGGGGTCCAGAACGCCAACAATCTCATCTCCAACAAGAGATATGTTGAGAGAGAGAAACTTTTTGGAAAGTTCTCCAATAGGTTATAAATCTCATGAAAAAATAAACAAAGAAATAGGAAAAGAAATCAGATCCAAGTATTTTAAAAAAACAAGTCTAACTGATCGTGCTACAGAATTTTTTCAAGTCAGAAGAGAACCACCCTCTTCATCTTTGTCTGATGTGGATTATAGATACCCGACTAAAAAGCAGAACATTGAGAAAGAAGCAAAAACAAGTCCAGGTCTAGAACCTTACTCTTTTTCTCAACCGCCTTCCTCACCAAAATTTTCTTTTCCGGGACCCACTGATCTACCAGCTAACTCAAGTCAAAAAATAATAATATCTGATATTGACCAAGATGAAGATGTTAATTTAATCGGTGATAATAATCACGAAGAGAAACAAAGCTATCATGTGAGTATAACTCAGAGGTCTTCTGATGATAAATACGAAGAGAGGTTGACAGATATAAGGGAAAAAGTTGACAGAGAATTAAACGATGTTAACTCTTCCCAATTCATTGATCTGCAGTCGCCTATTCAGAAGCATAATCTGAGTCAAAAAAGTAATAACAAATTAATTGATATAATTCCACATACACAAGTAATTCAGACTATTTCAATAGAAGATTATGAAGATGATGATAATTAAAAGGAGTACTTGATTCTTAGAGAAGGATTACATAAATAATAAATAGATACTATATTTATGACATGAAATAAATAAATTGCATTAATTCCTTTCCCTTTAATTTTATCCTACAAGTGAAAGTGATCTATTTTGATCATATAACTCTATACTGTCTAGAATACCAATGGCGACTCTATTAAAATAATTAAATATGTATATATACACTAACCTAAGAGAGCGGAAACATTTTTGATGTTTTCCATAATTTCTTATTGAGAAAACTCTTCAATCTATTCATTTTTCCCATTTCTATAATTTTCTAATGATCTGCCTTTAGCGTAAACATTATCCTTAACATTTTGTATTGATTCAACTAGCCATTTGTGGAAATACTGGTTAAAAAAATAAATCAAGATCCCCAAAATTGTAAATGATAATGTGCTGTATAATAGGTGGTGCACATATGTCCATTCGATATTTACATTTTTATAATTACATCTTTCCAAGATAAGGAATCTTATTAATGCTCCAAACGATGTGTAATTCGAACCATTGGTAACATATTCTGCGACAATAGAAACAGAAAATATCGCAAGCAAAATTGAATAACAAAATAATATCGCTTTAAAAGTTGGACCGATAAATGTTTTCCATTGCATCTTAACTAACCCAAAACAACTTCTATCTTCAGCTGTTCTCAAATTATATTGTAGTTTAGATATTAAAAATGTGGTATAAATGAAAGCTCCACAATTAAAGACAGATTTAAACAGTGGATCTTCAAAACTTGTAACTATGTCCAATTGAACAGGTTTATCAAGGAGTAGAAAGTTCAAATATTTGAAACTAACATAAGTCATCAAAACGCCCATAAAGTCCAATAAAAAAAACCTTACAAAAAGTATGGTTGCCATCAATGGCAATTGAATAATTAAATATTTGCTAATCCAATTTTCAAATACTACATCGACAAGGTTTGGGCGTTGTATTTGTTCCTGAGCTTGAGGTGCTTGTGGTTGTTGAGGGGCAGCATTCTGTTCTTCGGCATTTTCAATTTCTCCATTTGCTTCTTGTGTAGCTTCTTGTTCATTTACATTGTTGGAAATCTGTTCATGGAAGAAAAATCTTGAAATGTTGTGATCTTTATAATAGTCTATAGCAAATGATAAAAGAATTGCACCTAAGCAAACGTATTGTACATTCATCTGTCTATAGCTAATAAAAGCAACATGTTTGAAAGAATCATATGTGCCATTGAAGGGGAAGATATACAACCATGGTACAATGATAACTGCAGTCAGTGTATTAACCAAGTATTGTGATATTATTGCAGTGCAAAGAATTAAAATGGAGGCAAAGAACCACATTAGGGTTATCAAACTTATATATCTTAATTTGAAATTAGGTGGCACATAGCAAATAAAATATTCGTCAAAATCAGTGTTTTGATGATCCAAGTAACCAAACTCACCAGCATTTCTCTTATTTCTTTCAATGATACGGCGTAAATCCAATGGTTTTAATAGCTTGTCGTCTTTTGTTACTGGAACAAATAATGTTTGAACATAGTTTCTTGAAACAATATCAGAGGATGGAACACGCATTAAAATACCATCTGGAACAAAATAGGCATGCACAGAAGAATTAGTTTTAAACAGTTCTTTAATTTGAGACATTGTCTTTGGGTTCGAAAATAGATCTGGGTTCGACCACTGCGCTTTCCTAGCAGCAAAAATCTTGTAAAAAGTGTTACGGTATTGTATGTGGCCCCGTTCCTCTGGGTAATCATTTCCTAAAATAAAAGACGACAAACGTAATTTCTTCGAAGAAACTTCAAATATCTTCGCCCAATATTCTCTAACTAATAACTTAACGTTTGGATTGGCTTCGATAATCCTCTTTGCGAAATAAAATATTATAATCATCGTATGTCTATTGAAAATTTTACCTGAGATAAAAATTTCAGGGTTATTTAACATCTGTGATTGTAGAATTATTGGAAATAATATTCTTGTATGGAAACCAAAACCGAAGAAGATAAAAACAGCATATATAAACATCGAAAGACATAGTCTTGATAATTGAATGTTCATTGGATGGATTAAACTATCTTGTAAAATTTTGATGTTTGGATCATCTGGAGATCTAATAAAAAATAAGACACCGGATCTAATAATATGCTGTCTAATCATGCCAATGTATTTAGCAAACCAATACATATATAAAGTTCCAATAATCCAATACGTTATAACAGATTGCCACCAGAACCAACTAATCGATGGGATCCAGAATAGATCGCTTTGCTTACCTAATATAGGTGCAAATAAAGAGAAATCCAGCATAGTACCTGCTAATATTGGGAAACCAGCCAATTCAATAAAAAATAATATAAACACTTTAAAAGTGCATCTAATAGCAAAAAGTAATTGGAAAATGAATCTTCTTGTACGATTTGGCATACCGTTTTTACGGCCATAACCTTTACAGATTAATTCGGATGAAATACAAACTAAAGATATTGCTGTCACATAAGTTGTACAAGCCGGCAATGCTCTAAGAAATAATGATGATTTCATTGTGTTGTTAACATAGCCATCGTAATACATACGAATAGTATCAGTGATATTTTTGGAAATATAATTGACTAGGTACGAAAAGTATGGAATCTTTCTTGAATATCTATTAAAACTTATATTTGCATTTGATAATTGATAGAATTGCCACAAATTAATTAAACCATTTAATAACAATTTGCCAACAACAGCATACAGCCATAATAGGGAATAGCCAACGAATGTTGGGAGCAAATACGAAATTAAAAGGTAGGTAAAGATGAATGCAATAGCAACAGCAAAGTAAGTCCACACATAAACCAAATTTAATTGCATATTAATTAAAAGAGGACCAACTTGTTGTTGTTGCTGTTGATTTTCATCATCATCATTAATCTGTTGTTCAGGTTCAAATGCAAATATTGGTGCAGGTTGTTGTATTGGGTTATTCACAGGAATAGGATTCTGCTGAAAAGGTGGAACAACAACCGGATCTGGAGGTATATCTAAGTTTCTAGCCTGTTGTTGATCAATTATGTTATCAAAGTCCACCTGTGCACGACGATTCATTATGTGATCAATTGGATCTTCCAACTCAATCTCGTCTTCATTTCCGGGGCCTAGTACATCAGAGCCATTTGAACTTAGTGATTCGTCAGAGTCAGAATCGTTTTCAACGTCTTGTGGAATAAAATCTGGGTCAACATCTTCATCTTCAGTATCATATAGTTGTTCTTGTTCTTCTTCATCTTCTCCTTCACCTTGTTCTTCATTTTGCTGCCCTATCTCTTGATCTTGTGCCAATTCTTCCTCTTGTATACGTTGTTCATGTTCTTCTTCTTGTTCCAATTGTTCCTCCTGCTCTCTTCTTTCACGTTCAGTCATTGATCTAGCAACTAGATCTAACATTTCGTCGTCCATAGTTGGAAACCTTACTCTTAAACGTTGTTTTATTTCATCAATTGATAAATTTGGACCTATTTTATGAAATACCATCTTTTTGAATATGTCCTCCCTTACAATCATATCATATTGGAAGTATAATGCTAAATGTAAAATAAATACCAAAATTATTTGCCATACTGAGAATTCTTGATTGTATGCCAGACGAGTAATGGCATCCATAAAAGTATAATTATCCGGAACGTCCTCTTCGAACCCAAATACTATACTCTTTAAGAAATCTCCATGGTATGGTAGTTCGCCATCTAATAAAAACACATATAATTTACCACATATATTCCAAGTAAGCGGTACGCCTAAAACAATTAAAACTAGAAATAAACTTAAAGTGAAACCGGTATGTAGTTTGTCATAAACTGAAAATAATGAATTTTTAATGATAATTGAGAATGGAATCTTTGTGGGCATATCCATGTCATATGTTGTCTTAAATTGAAATGGGTAATGACAAATATCACAATTTACCGAAGTACCCGGCTTGTTAATATCAACGTTTCTCGATTCTATCCATTCCAATAAGCACGGTTCGTGTAAATATTTAATGGAACCCTTACATTTGCATGGATGAAATAATGGATTATCGTCCGTAGCTTCACCTCTGCATATACGACAAGTAGCACCTGCCGGGATATCAGTAACACTGGCAAATTTGCAGCTCTCATTTATAATTGGATTCATAGAGTTACTATTGTTATCCGATTTTCTATTACCATTGGTAACATATGTTCCATCATTTTCTGTATCAGAGTTCATCTTCTATATTGAGATAATATCGAAGGAAAAATGGGTGTTAAAATAAAAATGGATTAATTTCTGTATGCAATGTTTAAGATTTTATTAAGAAAGTTAAATTTTTAAAATAATTAATTGTTAGGTACAATTGTAAACAGACCTGGCTATTCTAGAATTGTTTTGTTTATCACCTGTTACATTTTACTAAGTTTAAGCTTTTCATGGATGAACCCATCATTTAATTCTGATGCAAAATCAATCTATTCTGATATTTCAAAAAGCAAGTCATAAAAAACAAAAATAACCGAAAGACATAGAAAATTTTTTCGTTTAAAAAAACCATATTAAATAAATAAAAATTAATTAAAGCCCTGTAGGGGGCTCGAACCCCTAACCTTGTGATTAAGAGTCACACGCGCTACCGATTGCGCCAACAAGGCTTATTAATTATTTTTATGGGATAAAAATTAAAATATAATATGTTATCTATGGAATTATTTAAATATTACTCTCCACAATACCTAAGATTTATATGTAAATTTATGTCGGTTTAATAAAATTTAGACACTAGGAACTTGTTTTTGCTGAGATAGAGGTTATATGGTACTAGGAATATAATATGGATAGTTTATAGAATATCAAGTTTAATACGAGGGTTACGAACAACCACGAACGCGATTGAAAACTAAACATGAAAATAAATTACTGATTAGCTGCTGATAATAATAAAGATATAGAACTATAACAATATGCTGGAATACTAACCAACAATAAGTTAATATTACAAGATTAAGGTAAAATAAGCAATACTTCATATCTTCAGTTCATCTATTAACAACATTTACACTCATTTAGTTTTTCACAAGTTCGCGCGTGGTAAAAACGAAACAAGAAAATTATGAGAAACAGAAAAGAATAAATACATTAAATAGGGATACATATCATATAAAGTTTATAGCTTAAAAACACAAATCCAGTTATACTATATATTTTACTGATTAGCTGATGATAATAAAGGCTTAGAACTATACATTGTTATAGTATAACTGGATTTATGTTTTTAAGCTATAAACTTTATATGATCTGTATTCTTATTTAATGTATTTATTCTTTTTTATTTCTCATAATTTTCTTGTAACGTTTTTACCACACACGAACTTGTAAAAAACTAATCAAAACTAAATGAGTATGAATGCTGTTAATGGACGAACTGAAGAAACGAAATATTGCATATTCTACCTTAATCTTGTAATATTAATTCATTGTCCATTAATATTCTAGCAATTTAATAGCAAGTAAACCTTTAATTTTACTATACAAATCGTAATAATATGCCCTTAACAAGTAACCTTAACATTCGAGAAGCATAGAGTAATTTCTAAACCTATAAAGAGCAAAAAAATGAATATGGTGTATTTTAACCAGAGTGGATATAAAGTTATGGAATATAACATATAGCAATAGAGGGTTAATAAATATTATTGAATTAGGTTGTTAATTTGTTAATTTATTAATTTATTAATTTGTTAATTTGTTGTTAAGTTAAGTTAAGTTAAATCGAATTAAGTTAATAAGACACTAATGGTTGGAGGGGTACATGCATAATGAAAGGTCCAAAAGAGAGAATAAATTGTAATTCTCATTTTTATTTTGATTATAAATTATTTATATACCTAATTTATGTTGGAAATAAAACACTTAGACTATATAAAAGTTATTAGTTACCAAGATGTACTATTTCGGTTCTTTTAAAATAAATAAATAATGATTTCACATCAATGATTTATGTAATATACAATTTTTAATAGTAATGTAATAAGTCTTCAAAATGAGAATAAATTTTTAGTGGATTTGATTTAGTTTATATTTACATGTTGCCTTTTTTTTATTAATTATTATTTATTTTTTTATTTTAAGTTTTGCTTTAAAGATGTTTTTCTTTTAATCAAAGGCAATTGGTACTTTAAAAATATAGGTAAAAATGTAAATAAAAATAAAAATAAAAATAAATTCGATGAAAATTGATAGAACTCTAATAATACATAAAGACCTAATATGACACTATATATTACAATTATTCTAGAAAGTTCTAAAATGATTATCAAAATATATAGGCTCGTACCACAGTTTAAGTGCGTACATAAAATGAGTGTACTACATGAATAAAAACTAGTAGAATGACATAGAAAATCCTAAAAAAAGAACTTAGGAGAAAAACTAAAGTATAAGAGGATGGATAATGTTTAAGAAGATAATGAAATTATTCACCAATATACTTATATAACTTTTATAAAATTTATAAGAAACCAGAAGAATTAATAATTATTCAGTATACATATATATATTCCGAATAATAACCATTTATAGAAGTATTTCATTATATTAAAATAATGTCGGACCTAAAAAATACTTACCATTAAAAATAATAATATTTATGTATGTTACTCTAATTTTTACTTTTATTTGATTCACTTTGACTATTTTTCTTTATAATTTTCTACTATATTTTACCAGTTTAATTGCTTCTCTTGATTTTTCTTTGCCAAATACGAATATCTCAGCTCAAAATTGCCCAGCTACATTTCATTACTTTTTCCTTTCTATTAAATATTTTCTATATCTTTAATTACATGCAGTGCCAATTTCCTTGATCCCAGGCACATTTCTAAAATTTAATATTCTTTAACATTGTTTCCGTTTCTGGTTTCATCGAAACAGTGACACTGAGGTGTAAAATGGTTTATTTCCTAATATACAGTAACAATATTTTATAGAGTTAAAATCTAAGAAAATAAATCCGTTCACTTTAAAAATACTTGAAGCTCTTTTCTTGGTATATTCTTTTCTATAGAAAATAGAAAAACTATGGCCCTGTCCCAATAACGTAAAGAAAAAGAACAAAAGAACTTCTCTAAATCCATTAAATATTAAGCACTCAAGGAACACTAATGAACAATAAAAGTATTTTCCGTAATAGTATGATAATGTATATATATCTACATCCCTTTACCTATCGATCTGCTTTATTCGTCTGAATGTGTTGTTTTATACGAACATTGAGTTGATTACATTTTATAGGAAAAACAAGTCAAAAAATTGAATTATAGATATCAATCTACAGCCTGAATTCTAAACAATTTTTGTAGATACAGTAAAACCAACACGTTCATATAGGTACACCCTACCACCCATGTTGCATGAATGAACTAAACAATACAAGCTTAAATATTGAAATCTGCTAGACTATTATAACATACCCCAATATATATTTATAGGAGTTATAATCATTTATTTGCGGTTAATATAGATATCCAGAAGAAGCCAGATGCTCAGAAGACCAGCAACTAGAATATCATTGAGGGATGAGGAAATATCGGATCTAATAAAGACATTGGAGGCAAGAAAATTTGAAGAGAAGATACGTGCTTGTAAACTTCAAGAATTAGAAAAACATAGAGTGCACATTAACAAAGACGTTAATATGGCAAATGCAGACAATAACGAAGGTGAAAGCATTATATTACCATCACTGAATGATTCTAGTAATAAACATTTTGTAACAAATAATAATTCCTCCGTGACATCCTTTAGAAAAAGCTCTGGCTTTAAGAATGAAGGAATTCAAATTCATTATAATGCAATGCCTAGTTCTACTGGTTCAAATATAATCCCAATGCCCAAACGACACCAAAATACTGACTTTAATGCCCATAATTTTTTGGAGAGTCCAATAAATAATGGACCAACTAATATTAATCATAATCCAGGCATTGATAGAGACAATACCGATCCTAACCATAGTACTTCTTCCCCTACAAGGAATTTGAACGGAAACAATCGTATGGGAACTAATACAACCACAACTATAACCACAACCACAAATTCCTCAAGGCATAACAATATTCAAAGTAATGAGCTTAATACCGATGATGAAATTGCATCAAACGTTGATTCAAATCCATTTTATCAAGCCAACCAATAAACAGTTATCGAAATGTTGAAAGTAAATGTGAATCTTTATAAAATATCGAATAATGTATAGACTTTTAATATTAGTACCTATGTAGATTCAAAAACATAAAATATCTTCAATAATATGAAAATACCACGAAATGTATTATACTATTTAAAATTATACACCTTTTTTACCTAACCATTCTTTGACAGCTTTTCTCTTCTCGTGAACACCAACCATGTTTGGAGTATATGAAATGTCACCGGTTGGATCACTATTGATTAAGTTATCAATATCTGTTGCTTTATTTAGCGCAATATATCTTAAATATTGTCCCTGAGACAGTACTTTATTGGCATTACCTTCCTTCTTTATTGTGTAAAATTCTAGTTTTTCAAAGGATAAAAACACAGAAGAGATAAATAACACTAAACCCGCAATGGATTCACACTTAACATCTAGGGGTAAAGATACAGATCCAACTATTCCAGTGTTTTGTGCTATGTTCTTGGATAATTGGTGAAATTCATAACTAGAAAATGCGGAATGTAGGATTATAATAATAGAGATGAAACCTAACAGTTTAGAAAAAATTGCCATTGTGTTGTATAAAATTACTGATTCTTCTCAATTTTTATTTGAATATGGTCCCAACTTCTCTGCTGTTCACTTTTGTATACCTCTTTATCTGAAAGCAGATCTTTATATTTTACCTTGAAATAAGATTGCTCATGTACATATTTCGTCATGTCGCCCTGGAAAAGTATCAAAATGCGCATTGAATAAAGGCGATAAAAATGTCAAATCAAATCAAATCGAATCCAATATAACTCCATTAATAGTACCAAGAATGTGATAATTAAGAGATAGGCTTTATTTATGGGGATAAAATAGGCAATGAAGTATTTAAAATATATTATAATTCTATAAACTTGGACATCTTCTTTAAAAGGATTGTAAATTCTTTATTTAACTGTATAATATTCTATGTATTTCAAATAATTTGGCTGACAGTAGTTAGAAATCAACCCCAAACACGTCTATAACTGGAAGAGTATATTTATAAAATAATATAAATTATTGAAAATGGAATATATAAAAAGAGTAAATGGTTAACATAAATAGCATATCGAATCAGCGAGCCGCCTTGGATCAGGCTAGAAGTTTTGTAAAATTTAGTTCGAGAATAATATAAATGCAGATTAGAAAAGAAATATCTAAATTTATATCATATCATTTATTCCAATATGTTCGAACTTTGTTGGCAATAGATAAGAACCCTAGCAGTGGCACATTGTTGGTGCTACTTGTGGAGTTATTTAGGGAGCTTTTACTGGATGTTGTCATAATTGTTTTAGATTGATCTGCTCTGGGAACCATCTCATATTGTATAGTGTCCTCCAAACTTACGGTTCCTTGATCTTGATCTATATCTATATCATCCTCCTTCTCTTCGAGGTAAATTTGTTCTCCAATCTCATCCTCGAGACAAATCTCTTCAGTGCTACTTAATTCACTAAACGATGATATATTAACATAATCGTTTGTAGTTGGAGAGGTAATATTCGTAATATGTTCTTTCAACACATTTTTTTTGTTGATATCTAGAGATGAACTTTTGTTTTCATAATCCTTATAACTTATTATGTTGTTGACATATCCTGATTCATCGATAGTAGTCTTAAAGTAGTTTAGAATCACCCATCTCGAATCATTGATTAAAAATTTAAATTTAATATCAGTCTTACCTTGAATAACAGGTAAACGTACTCTATATACTCCTTGATCTAAATCATAACCCAACTTGTACTTCGAACTTGTATATTCCCAATTATCAAATTCTCCGGTGATTATTATCTTTGTTTGTTCATTTTCAATATTCAAATCATGCAAATTTGAAATCTCGGATTGAATAAACTGATTAGGGATGTTTAACTCTATAAATTGATTATCCATTATATTTGGTTTGTATTTCTTACTTTTTATCTTGTGAAATCAAACTGAAGTGATTATTGGGATCACCCTGTTCTTCACGGCTGTTGACTACTTATCTATTTTATTATATTCTTCCTTGTATTGAGACACAGCATATCGATGCGCATCGCAGAAAAGCGTCGCAAATTTCACAGATCAAGGGTTATACTATTTCGAGTAGAAGTGGTTGCACACAAGGATAAAAATAACTATGTATACCCAACATTTGCAAATTATTAGTATATACATATATCCTATTATTGAATACCTGAACAGTAAGATGTGCGTATCACATCAGTTGAAATTTCTTTATTATATAAATATCTTTTCAAATAATAGAATAAAGGCATACCCTCTCATGTAAAGTACGGAGAAGTATCATACCTCCCTTAAGGACTGAGCTACTTATACTCTCAACCAGACAGTCTAAAATATAAATATTTATATCTATAAATATATATATACCAAAGTAATCACATATACACAAGTATACACGTATAACTAAGAGAAAAAAATGTTTAAGATGAAATACAATTCATTGAACAAACTTGAATTAAGTTTTGTTAAAATAAAGAAAATAAAAATAGACAGCAGAGCATATCATGTCAGTAAATGGAAACTAATCATTTTTTTCCAAAGATTCACGAGGGTCATATAATTTCAATACATCAACAACTGGACCTAACAACCTTTGGAACCCACTCTTACCTAAAGTAGCCACTTTAGTTGTCTTTGTTGCTGTTACAGTAGCTTGACGTGGCAAATCATTAATCAAAGCAATTTCACCGAAATAACTACCCTTTCCCAAAGTGGTTAACAAACCTCTACCCTTTTTAGCCACTTCACATTCACCATATTCAATCAAGTAGAAATTTTCACCAATATCACCTTCTTTAACGATAACACTACCAGGTTCATAAATCTTGGTATCTAATGCGTCTGCTAATTTGGCACGGTCATATGTGGTCAAACCTTTCAACACTGGTATGCTCTTTAACAGATCATCATACAATAATCTCTTTTTGAATGAGCTACCTAATAGGATTTTCCTGAAGGTTAATCTATCTAGGGCCCATAGTATGCAGTCAGTTTGAGCGACGACTGTTGCAGCTCTTGGACTATTATACATCAAAGCTAATTCACCAAAGCTTGAGCCAGGGCCTGAGGTGTTTACTCTTTCATTATTAACGTAAAATTCTACAATGCCGTTCTCTACAATATAGAAGTAGTCACCTTCGTCACCTTGTTTGATGATGACATCGTCTTTATTAATTTGTTTTTCTTCAAGGCAGTTTATGACTAATCTCTTGTTATCGGAATCTAATTTATTAAACAAGAAATTTTTCCCAATAGATTTCTCGAGCCTCTTTAGTTGTGCGTCTGTCTTTTCAGAGTAATGGTCTGGTGTCCAATCATCGAAGTTATCAGGGTTTATAGTCTCACCACTAACTGAAGTACGTCTTTCTGCATTGAAACGCATAGGTAGCGGTAGAGGTTGATAGATATTTGAACCAGTTAAATTGCTACTAGAATTTGAGTTTGGTACTGGTGATGTTCTTTTAGTATTTGATGATCTGGATGGATCGAGTGCAGATAGTGGTGAATTATTACGTTTTCTGCTAGATGCAAGTGTATCATTAGAATCATTAGAATCATTAGGACCATTATCAGTGCCATCACCTAATTTGAAGCCACCTTTAAATAGGTTTGTAGAATCAGTTTCCTTATTGGCGAGTTTTGAGGGGCGAGGGTCATTTGGATTCACAGAATGAGGGTCATTATCTGTGAATGGTGATTTGAATGCAACATTAGAGGCAGAACGGTTGATATTATGAATATCTGACTGCGATGATGAAGATGTCAGTGGTGCGGCTCCTGATGCTGCATCTATTGGAGTTCTAGTTCTTGATCTTGGAGCAGAATTTAGATTAGTAGGAATAGCTGTTGTTGTAGTAGTTGTCGTGGTAGTTGCTGAGACTGCTGTAGCAGCAGATACCGAGTCATTTCTGGTGTTTGAATTTGGGAATAATATAATACCTTTTGAACTAGCCAAGTTTTCTTGATTCTTAATGAAGAGTCTTTGCAATTCTAACCTCTTGTTGAAATAATTTGCCGAGAATTGTAAGAAGTCTGATGGATTTTCTTGCACGACTTCCCTTTCAAACAAGTCTAGTTCTAATTGTTGTTCTGGAGATAACGACATCTTTTGTTCTGTTTCCCTTATTTCTAGTTTTAGCCTAAGATTTCTGTGTTATTCAAAAATATTTTCTCTTTGAATTGGGGGGGGGGAATAAATGAGGATCAATTACGACTAAAGCAGCGTAGCGTAGAGTAGAATAGAGTAGAGTAGAATAGAGGTGAGTTAAATGGACTATAACGATTCTTGAAATTCAATTTATATTCACTGAGATAAAGTACACTCTAATCTAAATGGGGAAACGGGGGAAGAATAAAAGCAGCTTTTTCAATGGTGTTGATCTAAGCTTTCCCTTCCAAATTCGAGTGTGAATTCAACAGCAGTCTAGTTAAAAGTAGATAGATTACAGAATGCAAATACATGAAGTTTGTGTGACTCCCCAAAGATAAAAAAATTTGTACGTTTTTTTGCCGTTCTAAACGACTACATTTCCCCTGTTTTCAAGCCTAACGTGGGGGTGCGGGTAATAATTAGGGCTATCCAAAGCCCTAGGGTTAATATATTTGCAGATCTTTCACTATTTAAACTTTGTATTGTATTGTACTGTACTACATTCTATTTCATAGTATTGTAATTGGAAAAGACACAAAGGACAAGATAACAGAGTTACATGAGTTCACACAACAAAATGCATAGAAATATGAATGTACTTACTCCGATTAAACCATTAGTTGTAGTAGGTTTAGTGTCTGCTTTGTTAGTATCCGGTCATTCTCATGGACATGGTAATTCTCATGGACATGGTAATTCTCATGAACATGATGTTCACTCTCACTCCCATGGTCACGAACATATTAACTCAACCTTCACTTTGCTGGCTATTCAATTTTTAAAGGAAAATGTGTTCGTTTTTTGCTCTCGTTATAACGCATTAATCTCTACAATTATCATCCAAATGTTCCCGTTCATTCTCATCTGCCTCTTACCAATTCCCATCAACCAGGGCTCAAATTCAATCCAATTGAAGTTACTTGTTTCTTTTGCTTTTGGAACATTACTTGGTGAAGTATTCCTACATTTAATACCAGAATCAAACCCAGATTATATAGGTATGGGACTATTTGCTGGTTTAATCACATTCCTAACAATCGACAAATTAATGAGAATAACCACTTCTTCCGCAAGCTCTCATTCTCATTCTCATTCCCACTCTCATGCTCAAGGACCTGCTGTAAACAATAATGAAAAAGATAAAGAATCAAAGGATAGCAAATCTACTGTGCCACCTACCATTTACTTAAACATTGTCACATCGTTAATCCACAACATAACTGACGGTATAACCATCACAACTTCATTTTATAGCTCTACAACTATCGGAATAATTACAATGATTGCGTTTTTAGTCCATGAACTACCACACCAATTAAGTGACTACATCATCATATCAAATGATGGTAGTAGATGGACATTCTTCAAGAGAGGTGTATTCTGGTCTCTAACGGGTGCTATCATCGGTACAGCCATAAGCTGTGCTATCAATGAAGGCGGACTACTGGTATCAAATCATGGAGCTAATATCGAACAATTTCTGTTACCATTCAGTGCGGGAGGGTTGATTTATATTTGCACTGTGAATATCATGCCTGAACTTTTAGTACAAGATAAAACAGAGAAAGAAACTAAGATTAAGGATATATTCGAATGGGGATTACAATTAATTAGTATCTCAATTGGGTTTTACTTGATGTATATACTGAGTGAGTAGATTCCACTAATTACTTATATATAGTTAAATTAAAACAACTAAATAATTATGCACATATATATATATTTGTATAGTAAATTACCTTAAATATGGCAATATTTTTCCTCTACTTAGTGCTTCTCGAAATTGAAAATCCGAAATCAATATTTTTATATAGACGGTAGAAAAAAAAAGGAGCCCAAATGATTACTTAACAGAAAAGACAATACACGCTGGATATTTTGTATATACAGTGACATAATCTCAATTGAGAAACAGCCTAAACCATACCACAATGAGTTCTATTGATGCTAAATATGATGCTGCTTTGGACCTATTACGCCGCCTAAACCCAGCAAAAGTTCAATCTAATTTACAGAACCTTATCAACCTAGAACCTTCCCTTGCTGAGGACCTCCTATCATCAGTCGATCTACCGTTAACCATTAAAACTGATCCAAAGGAATCTAACAGGGAGTACCTATGTTGTGATTACAATAGAGATATGGATTCATATAGATCACCTTGGTCTAATGATTATTTCCCAAGTTTAACTGCAGAGGAGTTACAGGAGAGTCCATTCCCATCTAGTGAGATAAGGGAATTAGAGATTATTTGCAATGATTCATTTGACGTCTATAGGGATTTGTATTACGAAGGTGGTGTTTCTAGTGTTTACCTTTGGGATTTAGACAATGTAGGAGATTTTGCTGGCGTTGTTTTGTTCAAGAAGAGTGATAAGAGCAGCAGTCATTGGGATAGTATCCATGTGATTGAAGTTACCGGGCTCGGTAACAATGAGTTCAATTATAAAGTCACCACAACGATTATCCTTGAATTAGAGAATGATAAAGAAGCTAACAATGAGATTGAACAGGTACAATTATCAGGAAATTTGACTAGACAAAGTGAAAAAAATATGAGTATCGAGATTACCGGAGATCAAGCTTTGATGTCCCATGTAGCTAACCTAGGTGGGTTTGTTGAAGATATTGAATCACAAATGAGAAATTTGTTAGAAACTGTCTATTTTGAAAAGACAAGGGATATTTTCCATCAAACCAAGAATAGTATGGTTTCTGAAAATACACAAAACAAGACTGCACATCAAGAAGTCATTAAAGGTTTACAAAACTTATGATATCTAAACAATATATATATATATATATGTATACACCTAATTACTATGCCAAGTATATTTAAAAATACTCGTTTGAGACGATATCATTAACAACGGTTATGGATTGTAAAATGGTTGAAAACGAACGAAGGAAAATATTTTCTTTGTCAAAAAGGAAAACGAAGTAACAAGTGAAAAAAAAATTAAATTAAAAATTTATTGATTATGTAAGTGAGTAAGTTGAAATAGGAACCTTAATTTTCTATCTAATCCATACAGGTTATTGTAAGGTCAACGAAACAAAAGATTTATATATAGTTAGATATTGAATATTTTAGTGTTCATTATACTATTTAGTGCATTCATATTAATTAGAAGGAAGGTGTACTGAGGGAAAAATCGATTACAAAAACTGAAGAGGGAGCATAATAATACATATAGACAATCCATAGCATAAAAGCTAACGAACTAATATATATTGCATTGACGAATAGATAAATAAAAATGAAGAGTAGAATATGGTCAGAATCGCGGGTCTACACAAACGTGAACAAGCAAAAGGACAAGGATTACTGGGATTACGAGAACACAACCATTGAATGGTCTTCCAACAACAGAGATTATGAAATTGAGAATAAAGTTGGTCGTGGTAAATATTCAGAAGTGTTCCAAGGTGTTCAGATGAAAACGGGGAAAAAGATAGTTATAAAGATGTTAAAACCTGTGAAGAAAAAAAAGATCAAGAGAGAGATCAAGATTTTATTGAACTTATCCAAAACTGAAATGACTGTCCAACCATTTAAGATTGAAAATTATTACAGTAATAAGAAGGAGAGTGTATTAAAATTTAAGAGAGACTTCCTGTATGATCTACCACATAACGGGTATGAGAATATTATACAGTTATTCGATGTGATAAAGGATCCGATTTCGAAGACACCTGCATTAGTATTTGAATATATCAACAATGCTGATTTCAGAGTTCTATATCCTAAACTGACGGATTTTGATATGAGATATTATATGCTCGAGTTATTGAAAGCGTTAGACTATTGTCATTCTATGGGTATAATGCATAGGGATGTCAAACCACATAATGTTATGATTGATCATAAAGAGAGAAAATTAAGATTAATTGATTGGGGTCTAGCAGAGTTCTACCATTGCAACATGGAGTATAATGTGCGTGTTGCATCAAGATTTTTCAAAGGACCTGAGCTATTAGTTGATTATAGAATGTATGATTACTCGTTGGACATGTGGTCGTTCGGTACGATGTTGGCATCGATGATATTCCAAAAGGAACCATTTTTCCACGGCACGAGTAATACTGATCAGCTAGTCAAGATTGTTAGAGTATTGGGTAGTGATGATTTTGAGAAATATTTGAGTAAATACGAAATTGTCTTGCCTAGAGAGTTCCATGATATGGACCAATACATCCGTAGACCATGGTATAGATTTATTAATGAATCGAACAAGCATTTGAGCGGAAATGAAGATATAATTGATTTAATTGATAATTTATTAAGGTATGATCATCAAGAAAGATTGACAGCAAGGGAAGCCATGGGACACAATTGGTTTGCTCCTGTTCGATAGGTTGACATTGAATCCACACACACACACACACATATATATATATATACTGTTATTTATTTATTTAAAATATCATATGACATTGAAACGTAAAGATTGAAAAAAGTGGGTGTATTTTGTTTATCGCAATAGAAGAATGTGCGCCTCAATTACGGGGCAAGAACGTCATAAAGTTAACCGCCGAACACAAATACAATACACTACAATACAATACAATAGATAAGGAAGGTGGCCAGCCAAACCTCGCAGTTGACACAAACAATAGAGACAAAATCCGATTAAACATGCCAAAATAGAATAAAATGAAATCCGATTACAATAAATTAAATTAAATTAAGTAAATATTAATATATAATAATAAATATAAAAAAGTGTGTATTTGTCTGTATTTGTGTGTAAAAGTGTCGTAATAATCAACCTACCTGCTTTCTACATCTATATCATTCATCAAGTTTATGTTATCCATTCCAGTGCTGTCCATGTCACTGTCGTCTTCATGCTTGACTAGCGGGTCATTTCTATTTAAGCCGTCATTTCTTCTCTCGTCCAATGATAGTTTGATTATCTTTCCCGAGTCGTTGACTTCGTGGATATCTTCTTCAATCATTAGCATTTCTTGAATAATCTTTAATGTGTTGTTATTAGCACCGCCAGAATTCGCAGGGTCATCAGTTTTGATATCGTTGTTGAAGTGTGACTCTGTGAACTTCTTAAATTTTAAAATCAATTTCTCATAATAAATCAATTTCTTCTTTAGTATCAAGTTTTCTTCGTTCAATTTATTGAAATCCTTTTGCAATTGTAGTTGTGCAATCTTCTTACGCTGTCTACATTTAGAAGCTGCAATTCTATTCCTCTCTAACAGTCTTGCACGTTTCCAGGAAGAAGTTCCCGGTAATGGTTCATTATCATTTCTATATTTATGATTTGTGTTTGAATTTGATCTATGACCAGAACCACTACCGCTATTAGATGTATGAGTCGCACTTGAACTAGCAGTAGCACCACCTATATGGTTTGGTATAACGCTAATGTAGTCACGCTTACTTCCCCTTATTTGTTCGGGGTGGTACTGCATACCAGGTTGGTTATTAAAATGAGCTTGTACTTGAGCTTGTTGAGCTTGTTGAGCTTGTTGAGCTTGTTGAGCTTGTTGTGCTTGCGGTTGGACATGTGCAAATGTTGTATCTAGTGGAATATTATTAGTGTTTGCTTCATGGTCGACTACTTTATTAGCCACGCTGTTACTATCGAACCTGTAATTTGGATGAACATATTCCGCATGTACTTGTTGACCTGGATGGGAAGTAGTATTAGGAGTTGTAGTTACTGCTGCTGCAGCAGCTGCAGCAGCAGCAACGGCGGCAGCAGCACTTCCAGGGTCTGCATGATGCATTTGATGGTAGCGTGACTTGTTGGCATTATTGTATCTTGGCATAGGTGGTGGTTGTGTATTGTATAAGTTTTCCACCGTTTCAATGTCTTCCCCTAACTGACTAATCTGACCATTGGAAATGGAGATACGTCTTCTACGTGCGGGTTCGTCATACATAGGGACACTATTCTGAAAGATGGGCGGGTTTGTCATTGGAAGGTGTGTGACATCAACCCCAAATGGCTGGAAGAATGGCGATAAGTTTTCTTGCAAGCTTGGGTCATTTATGGCGTGTGGGTTACTGTTCATGTTTGCTAAGTACAAATGCTTGTTCATGGCAGTGACGTTACGTAAGTCCAAATCGTTAAAGTCGTTCCCTACGATATGAGTGCTGCTTTGTTCTGTATTTGAATTTGATTTTGTTGTAGATGCTGGCTTTGAGTTTGCACCTGAGCTAGGGTTTGAAGTTGAAGTTGAACTAGAGGTTGAAACGGTATGGTCCATTTTTGTTTGGACGTTCTTATTGATGATGGGAGGATTACCGTTAGTTAAGGTATTAGATGATGATGACAAAGGTGATACTGAGTTTGTGATTACCCTATCGTCCGGTGTGTTATTTTTTTGATTGAAAACCTGAAACTGTTGCTGTTGCTGTTGCTGTTGCTGTTTTTGCTTTTGTATTTGCTGCTGCAGTGCTTGTTGCTGCTGCAGTTGTTGTTGTTGTTGTTGTTGTTGTTGTTGTTGCAAAGACAGTTGTAGTTGAAACTGTTGTTGTAATAACGATGATGGAATTTCTGGTGTTATTGATGAAAGAAATTCGTTTAGATCTTTTAAATCGTTACCGTTTTCATTACTCATTTTTAACACTATGCTATGTTTATTTATTTATTTAATATTTTTGACAGTTTTTAAAGTTGTTCTTGGCAAACTAAACTGACTAATCAAACTGCTTTGATATTAATTTGGGTATATATTTGTGTTTGTTTAATACAATCGATGATGTTGCTATGATATATACCAGTGAGGCAACAATGATGTAAATGTTACAGTCTGTTACGTTGTGTTACGTTTTGATAATCCTTTCCTTGGTGGAATTTTTCATTTAGGAAAAGTAAACTACGTTCGTATCCTTTTTTTGTCCATTTTTCCATTTTTCCCGTTTTCCTTTTTGCATTTACCCTCTTTCCTTTCCTTTGTCGGGACTTTTTCTATCAAAATACCAACAACACCCTCTCCTCCCCGCTTGTTCCTGTCCCCATATTGGTAATTGTTCTGTGCACCACATTGCTCTTGATGATATGAAATTAACGGACCTCCTCAGTAACCGCCACACAATCGTAGGATTCTAGAAAGGAGGTCAATTACAGAAAGACAGAAAAGCAATACACGTGGCGAGCCTAAGTTAGGGTACATTCTCAGCTATAATTTTGTTTTCAATGTTTATTTATTGCATACAAAATATATGATCTAGCAGAAATACGAAACTGCCGCTGAAACAATAATGTTCATCTACTGGTAATGGAAACCCGTTATAATCTTATAACTTACCACGACAAAGTTAAAGACGTTTTTTACTACCTACCAAACCTATTCCAATATAACGATTTCTACGCTGGCAACAGGACTGCGCATCTTTTGCTTAAGGATTTGATTCCTGCCATACGAAGATCAACTACCATTATTCGAGCATACTACAATGGCCAGATCTCGAACAAGATCTTCTTTATCAATAATCACCCATTGCAACGGTTTATCATCGCTGGTACTATTCTTTCTTTCAAAATCAAAAACTCGCGTAGCAATGAAGAGTTTGTATTATTTCATATAGACGATAATTCAAATCATAATACATGTAACATAGTCTTCAAATGTACAAAAAGTTTATTATTAAGAAATGGTATAGTCTCCATACATTCTATTAAAAACATAAAATGTCTTTGTTCAATTCATTTCATTATTCATAATAGCGATGAAGAATATGGTAATGATGATAATAATCCATTTCGTGTGGAGATCAATATAGATTTTATACAGGAATTCAATTTTGATTTGTCCGTTCAACTCAATTCTTGGACACTTGCAATGCAAGACTCACAGTATATGCTACACAACAATTGGTCAATCTCGAATACTAAAAGAAGTAATACCACCGCCACTACTGAAGAAGATTATTATAATACTGGATACAAAACTCTACATATTCCGAGAAAAACAGATGATGTTCTTGGTAACGATACAAAGACATATATAGAACATTTGCAAGTGGAAAATTATAAACAGGAATTACAAATCACAAGCCCTTATAGGAACTCATTATCAAATAGCAACAAGAATCTTTTTAGAAATGATATGGATCTATCAGAGTTTGAATTCCACCTAAATAGCACCAATAGCAATCATACTGTAGGCGACATGGATCAGGCATTAAACGGAAAACAACTACGATCAAGATTTATAGAATTCTTAATTAAAATCCCACCATACTTGAACAAGATATCAACAATAGAATTATACTACTCAGCAGATATTCAAAATATACTAGGTCCAATGGCATCGTTAAAAGTTGAAAAACAGAACACTGAAGAAGATTTTAAAATAACGCAGTTTCAAAACATTTTACTCAAACTGAATTCATTGGGATTAATCATAGTAAGGGATAACAACAACATTATAGACATATCCACCTTACAAAAATTATATTCATACATTCATAAAAGACTGTTGATTTTGGTTAAATTAAAATGTCTAATCGGAACAATAGATAGAAACTTCATAAATGAAAAACTCAGCGTATCTATCTCGAATAGAACAATCATAGAAATATTCAGGATTACTTTGAATTTAATCACCACTTTGGAAAACGAAAACTTTATTAAAGATTCGTGGTTTGAAATTAAAAATAATACAATATCATTAATTCATCTTGAATATTTTTCACCATTGGAACAGGTTCGCGATGACCTTGCTCTCCCATCTCCCCGAGATAGCAAGCGATGAGCAATAAAATTTTTCAAAAAACATAAATAATAAATATTTAAAAAATTAATTTTATAGAATGTCGTAACGACTTAACCAACTAATAATCTGTAACTATATACCAACAAACGAGCATAAATTGCACACACACATATATATATTTATCTATACAAACTAAATCAATATAATAATAAATCATGGAGTTATTTAAAGTGGAAGGGTGGAATTTAAAGACTGATAAAATTGCATTCAAGGATTCAAAGAAGAAAGAAAAAAAGACTAAATATCAAGAAAAGAAAGATTCATTCAAACAAAAATCTGATAATACTACGACCACCAAGTCTAAGACAACCTCATACGAGACCACTGATGAAGGTAAAGTTACCGAAAATGACAAAACTATAAAACCAGAAACAACTAAAAAAGTTACAAAACCAGTCGCACCAAAGTCTACAGCCATAACACCAGCCAAAAAATTAACACCGTTACAACAGAAAATGATGGCAAAATTGACGGGTTCCAGGTTTAGATGGATTAACGAGCAATTATATACGATATCATCCCAAGAGGCTCTAGACTTATTGACTACCCAGCCCCAATTATTTGATGAGTATCATGAGGGATTCCGTTCCCAAGTTCAATCTTGGCCTGAAAATCCAGTAGACGTCTTTATTGACCAAATCCGTTTACGTTCAAAGAAATCAATCAATGCACCAGGTGGTCTACCTGGTCTTGTACCATCAAAGCAGATCGTCATAGCAGATATGGGGTGTGGTGAAGCAACTTTAGCATTAAAATGTAAGGAGTTTTTCTCAACGAACAAGAAATTTCATATCAAAAAGGGAAAAGGTGGGAAGAAGACACCACCGTACTTATTACATAGTTTCGACTTGAAGAAAGTTAATGATAGAATCACAGTCGCTGATATTAGGAATGTTCCATTAGAAAATGATTCATGTTCTATCGTGGTCTTTTGTTTGGCACTAATGGGTACAAATTTCCTAGATTTTATCAAAGAAGCATATAGAATCCTGGCACCAAGAGGTGAACTATGGATCGCAGAGATTAAATCTAGATTTGCTGATGGAAAAGGGGACGAATTCGTTAATGCATTGAAATTGTGTGGATTTTTTCACAAGAAGACAGATGACTCTAATAAAATGTTTACTAGATTCGAATTTTTCAAACCGCCACAGGATATCATTGAAGAGAGAAAGGCTAAATTAGAAAGAAGACATAAGTTTATTGAGGTTGAGACAGAAAAAGAAGAACTAGAAAAGAAAAGATTAAAGGTTGCTGAAGGTAAATGGTTATTGAAACCATGTATTTATAAAAGAAGGTAGATAGATAAATATATATACATAAACCTTATTCATAATGTACAATATTATACTCATATTCAATGCCTCTACTTTGTCCAGATTATACGTTTGAAGTAGTAGTGGCTCCCTGAAAAAATGACTGAACCCTTGCAATTCTTGATAGGTTATCAAAACCTGGGAAACTTGGTAATTGAAACCAGGATGTTTCTTGTTGACCGGCATTTTCTGGATCCCATTTATCGCAACAACGGAATCCATACGTATTCCAACCAGTTAAGCAAATAGCAACACCAACTAACAAAAGATAAAATAATTTTAGTCTCAATAAACATAATATAGCAAATACTACCCAAATAATTGGAGTCAGATACATTGACCACCAAAATAATTTCGAATCAATAGGGTTAATTACAGGACCCTCACCATTATATTGCTTATAAGATTCAAACGCAAATGTCGAAGTCCTTGTCACAGTTGAATCGTACCACCATCGTAACTGCACCAATTTTCGACCACTTATATTCTTGGTGAAATAAAAGTCAAACGATAGTAGTAATACAATTACTATAAACTGTGCAGTAAATCCAGTGAATAAAGAACCTAGTATATAAAATGTAATTGGTAATGCTTTACCAGCTAGATGTAATGCTAGTGTTATTGGATGTGATGATTTAAGAATAGTATTGTAAAAGTTTTTTATATGTTCCATTCTATATTTTTTAAATAATACCGAACTTGATATTTGTTTATCTATGATGCCGTTTCAGGTTGTATTTTATGTATATAACTCCTTTACTATGTTTAACAAGTATGGTTTTTAATATCATCCTTATATTTTTCAAGAAAAGAATAACAGCGAACATGTAAAATAAAAAACATAAATTGCCAACAGTCTCCGATTCGAATTTCGGAGGTGCCAATAAAAATACACTACAACGCTAACATTTTAAAAGTTAAAGTTATTAAGTATTAAATATTATTAGGAGTACCAATACAGGTGTTATAAAATAGATCTTTAATTAAAGAAATATATATATATATATATTATATGCATACACATCACAAAAAATAATGAACGTAGCCAGTCATATCTTTGTGTACAATCATTTCATTTTGTTTAAATTTATTCAATTCCAATTTAACATTTTCAAAAAATTCAGTGTTTCCTTGCATTATTATCATCATTCTATGTTTAAAGAACTTATCCTTTCTATCATATTCGATTGGTGACCATGTATCACTTAGATATACAGCGTCTGCAAATTTTACATGCAAAGTTGTACTTTTTTTATGGTCTGTTGCTTCTCTTGGGGACATAGGAGGAGCTGTATCCATATTTATGTTACCCCATTCGTCTCTTAATCTTTTCATCAACCCAGTCTGAGAAGAATAAAATTTTCTAGCATGTTTTTTATTATTTAATGCAGGTCTCATTTTAGATCTGGCTGGTATGTTTAAATTGCTGTTGTTATTGTTGTTAATGACGTTGTTATTATGAATATTGGTACTTTCTGCGATGTTGATGATGTTACCCAATCTAGAGAAATCATTAATTAAATTATAATCCAATAAGTAATTATTATCATCATCGTTGTTATTTATCGGCTGGGATTCGGTGTTTACAGGTTCCAAAGAACCTGGATTAGTTAAGTTGTCATTGGCCACAGTCGTCGAAGTATTGATGATACTCTTTTTAGGCCTGTTCATTTTGAGAAGAATGGAATCAAATGTTAAATCTGTATCCATTAGCTTTTCATTCGTTTCCTTTTCTATATCTAACACGAGTGATATATCTCCTACAGGGGAATCCTCAAGTTCACGAGTGCTGTCAGTATCCTTTGTAGGGGTGCTGGTACTTGAATCGAGCTTGTGCAAGTGCTTAGTGCTCTTCTTTATGGGCTTCTTTTGTAGTGTATACTTTGTTGAGGAATTTGAAGACGGTGATTTCCATATCTTCTTCAAAAATGCAGTGAATTTTGATGGTTTCTTACAAGGCTTATCAGTAATAACACTAGGGGTATCTTCCTTGGGAGTTTCTTTCTTTTGTGCCGTACGCTTTTCTTTTCTTGTGATATTTGGTTTAGTTTTTGGCTTGGTGTTTGATTTTGGTGTTGACATTGGTGTTGACCCTGATGCCGATCCTGGTGTCGATGTCGCTATTTGCCCTATTTTTTCCTTATCTTTTTTAAAGGACTTTTCCTCTCTTGATATTGGATTTGTTGCTATAACCTTTATATTATTTTTGTCACTCGTCGATATGGCTGATGTACCTTTTATTTCCTTTGTAACTGAAGAACCCTTTACTAAAATGATTGGTTTAGCAGATTCCTTTGATGTATTGGTTGTACGACTGCTTGTATTCGTGCGATTGCTCCTCGTGCTGTTATTATCATGGCTTGACACAGTGTGAAAACTTTCAATATCTGTTTCTGTTTCTGTTGTACTACTATTGTTATTTAATGAATCTTTCATGCTATTTTCTGTATCCGTACTCTCTTTAGAAATTTCCGGAGAACTACTCTGTAACGGAACTAATTCATGCGTTGTTTGCAAAGGAGTATGCGTTGTATCACATTTATCGTTCACGATTATAGTTTGTCTGATTAGTTTATCCTCTGACATATTTCTATTATCATACCTATTAGTCATTAATGATGTCAATGATTGTGATCTAGGTAATTGTCTGTTATTTTTAGGAACGGTTCTATCGAACCTAAAGTTTGCAATACTATTTGATCTAGTGATATGGTCGACATTATTATGGTTGACAGTATTATGGTTATTATTATTGGTGTTGTAACCCATTGTGATGTTATCCTGGCTGTTATATTTCCTAGGTATAAAATAATCCCCGTTTGGGAACTGGAAAGAGTTTTGCATCTTTTGTCTCTGTATTTGATAAGCAGTCAATTTCTTTTTCAATACAATCTTCTTCTTCAAAGGTGGTGTAGGATATTTCTGGCCAGCTTGGAATGAGTCTATACCATATATGTCTATGGTTTCTAGTGGGTCGTGCTTAGTGTATTTATGAGAGTTTGTCCTTACTAGCGAGGACGGGCGTCTTTTGCTATTGCTATACGATCGGCTTGTGACAGTGTACGAACTTGAAATTAAGGTGGACGGAATATCAAATAAATCTGAGGTTGAGTTCGACCTGGGAATAGACATTTGTCTTTTCAGTGGATGAGTGCTGGAATGTTGGTTTGAAAAACTCATATTTTTCTACAGTAGAATATTATATTGGAAGTTTAGTGTTTTCTTTTATAAGAAAAAGATAATGGATATACCAAGAAGTATTGAAAAACAAAAAGATATTGAAGAAGAGTTCAGAACTGATATAATTTATGAATCTCTGTAACAGTATACCTAAAACAACAATATGAAAGAAGCCCGGTTCTGTATTATATGTTGAAGCTATAGTGAAAAATAACAAAACAGAGACGTTAAAAAACAAACGCTAAAAATAGAGAAGAATATATGTAAAAATGTGTTTCAATAACGGGAGGGGAGGGAAACCGAGTAACGGATGAAAGCGTATTCAGTAGGTATTTGGTAGAATGTAATATAAAACGCGGATGTAACAGATGTGGTAAATCGATAGTAACATATATCTGTTACCAATATAAAACATAAAAAGATGTTCAAATGTGTTTCTTATATGAGACGAATGGAAATGTTTTATTTTTTTTTTATTTTTAGAGTGAAAATTTATATTTTGCAAATTCTTTTTTTGGCAAATTCTTTGTTTAATGTTTGGTTGCAGCTGCTCGGATGCTGCAGCGTTCCACAGTAGCAAAACCCCGAGACGGTGCGCGACTTGTGCCACGCTGAACGCGATTACTACTTTGGGAAATGTGATTGATTCTGAAAGTGTGAAAAAGCAGAACGACTGCGTCCGCCGGACGGTACAGATACTCGGACAGACAAAGAGCTTTGTTGACTGCTAAACGGTCAAACGGTCAAACAGTCAGACTGAACACAGAGATCTGTTAGATATCGTACCAAGAGGAAGAAGACAGGGATAATACTGCAATGGTGGGATTTTGCACTTAACGGTTAAGGGGGGTGCATGCATGTATGCATGGTGATTTTTACTATAGGATCCTTACTAGTAGATAAATATACTTCTTCCTACAGCAGATTTTGTTTACTCGGGAGCATGATTTCAACTATATAATCATATCTATATACATCTATTGGTTTCAATTTTTTACAGTTCGTATTTAAAGTGGTTTACGAAGAGAGAGAGAGAGAGAGAGAGAGAGAGAGAGAGAGAGTGTGTGTGTGTGTGTTTTGGTGAATATTTTTCCTACTGTCACCCTTTCTTTGGTGTTGTTGACAATCAAAAAAACTAAACAAACAAGGGACTACAATATACGTCATTTTGCTGTAATGCCAGGAACACTTAAACAAAGAACATAGATATCACAACCCTCTCTATGGCACATGCTTTATCCTTAAGAGGTAATGCCATTTTCTTAAATAATATTATAATTTGCTATTAAAAAACTTATATGCCATTATATATATATACGCATGTAAAAAGGAAAACATGGTACACCAATTGTTCTCAAATAAGCACAATGGTGACAGTACCCTATACATTAAATGTTCCTTACGCTGTTTCTCTCTCTCACACACTCTCACTTGAACAAACTTCACCTATCCTTAAAATTTAAAATATAAAATTGAAACTCAACTAAAATGTAATTATATCTGGTTTCTGTATTTTAAAATTAGACAATTAGGTATCTGATTGGGATATGGACTAATTTAATAGCATAACCAATAACACCAATGGCAAAGAAACCAATACCAACAGCTCTAATAATTTGTGTATATTCTTTGTAGTCTGGCTTCTTACATTTGCTTAAAAATTGATTACCATCCTTGACAAATTCTAATGGAGCATCCATTATCTTTTCAAATTGATTATTAGTTTCGTTCTTTTCACCAGCCATTGTTTCTTATTATGTTCTTCTTCTTGTACTTATACACCCTTAACACCTGAAAGTAATTATGACACACTACCAAAACGTAACGAGAAATGTTAATTGAAAAAAAAGGTATGTATCACCTATATATATTGGAATTACATAAGGACAACAAGCAAGCAAGGAAAGGTTGACTTGTTTGTTTTTCTTCACTTTTCCTTATCGTTAACGTGGCAATATTTTTTTTCACCACAAAATTTTTTCCCTGTGCAAGGGTTTTCTCCTCACTAAATTTCTTTAGCGTAGGGGGAGAAGCAGGGTAACAGATATTATAAGGTTAATTTTTATATCCCAATACATGTATGTGTATGCTCTAACTACTTCTTGACATATCAATTATCGATGGTTTACAAAGTTTATGAATTTCTATATGGTACAATTTAGGTATATTCCAATGCGTATATTCAAGTACTAATCTAAAAACCTTTCCATTCTTCTTCTTCAGCTTCAACAGTTTCTTCGTCGTCGTCGTTGTCGTCTTCGGGAGATGATTCCGCCTCTGCCTCTTTGCCATTTGTAATAGTAGAATCTAAAATGCCCCATTCAACTAGTCTTTCATCTCTTATTATATCTTCTTTAATCTTGACCCTCAATACTTTGCTTGTAAGCGTATCTTTTTGCAATTCAATAAATATGTCAACAAATTTTCTCAATGGACTTTCTTTAATCAGTTCAGCAATTTCTTCTTCAGACTTTTCTTCTTCTTCTTCTTCATTCTCGAATTCATCGTTTTCATTTGTAAATAATCTCTTCCACTCATCAAGGATAATATCGATTATATGTAATGGGATACCGTTATAAATCTTTTTATCACCACTTAATGGCGAATATTTTAACACCTTGGTAATATATTTTTCAACCAACTCATCGTTCCATTCTCTTAATTGCATATACTTAAGTTGGTTGTACAATACTCTTCTGACCAACAGTAAATATTTGTCTAATCTGTAACGATCAATATTAAACCATTCCAAGCCTAACACTTTCCAGAATGCTCTACAAAATTTAACAAATGCTTTATCATTAAGTGTCAACTCTCCACTCTTATTATCATTTTCATTAAAATATAATGCATATAATTCACCTAACTTATTAGCCAGACGTTGTTGTGGTCTTGGACGATCACTAAACCACATGGCATAATAAAGACCCTTCCATAACTTATCAAATTGAATCTGTTTAGATTCTTTCATCTGATTAGATTGTAGAAATTTTTGCAATGTTTCCAAGGCATTTTCTCTAACTTTTCTACTATTAGATGATAATTGCTTAACAAATGTTGATGTTTCCATTTTATGTCCTACTTCAGTTAATGGTGATATTCTCTGTTCTGATATATATATATATATATATATATTTATTTAAAAACAATACTTTTTATGTAAAATGATAATAATAGTACCTGGGCATCAGATATAGAAATGAATAATACTAGACTATTTTTTCAAGCTCATCGGTAAATTTGAAAAATTTTCAATGCACTCGTTGAGAATGACCAGTTTTCCGATGCAATAATAATACATACAAACATACACATATTTGTGAATATATACAAAGGAAATATTCTTAATCATATAGATTCTTCAATCTTTTCTTTGCCTTTGTATTTTGTTTAGTTCCTTTGATCCGCTGAGCTTCTGATTTGGTATTTTTGGAGCCTGTCTCTCGTATCTTTTCCACCTGTTCCAGATTTTCATTTTGCTTTTGTTGTTTCATCATTTGCTCATATTTAGTTGGATTAGCAATTAAAACATGATCTAGTTTCTTCTTATCCTCAATTTCATCTCTAATTCCAGCCTTTCCAGATTCTCCTCTTGCAAACTTGTTTAACTCATCAAACTCACGACCTTCGCCTGTTAAATGCCTACGGAACATCTTCGATTTCTCATCAACAGAACCTAAATCTGAACTCTTATACAGTCTTGACTTCGGGTCATAATTAGTCTCACTAGAATTAATGTCATTCAAATATGCTGCCTTATCTTCTCTTAGACGGACTGAGGTAGTAATCAACCCTGTATTATTTACATCATCCTTTTTTAGGAGACCCTTTGCATCCTTGAATAGACCCAGCTTACTCAATTCTATCTCTTCATCGGTGTCCCAAAACACTTCCTGTTCATTAATATTATCATTCAAATTAGGGATCGTTTCTGTCTTCCGTTTTTTATGCTTGTTTTCCCAATTTTGAAGAACTTTATCGTATTCCTTCCCTGTATACCCAAACCATCTATCCTTCTTCGCATCCCAATCCAATTGTTCGTCATCCCTAACAACAATATCTTTCTCATTTATACTTTCTATAAACCTAGCTTTCTTTGGTCTTTCCAAACAATCTTTTTTTAAATGGTCTAATGCACCACAGTTTTCACATTTCTTATTAACATTAATGTCATTATGATTATTGTGTCTCAACTTAAATCCTTTTTTAGATGAGACTACAAAATCATTAATTCCGAACCCAACTTTAGCTTCATTATTGTTATCAATATCCAAGGTCTTCTTCTTATCATGATCTTGTCTGTGATGAACTAAATAATCTTCAGAATTCGATGTATCATAGTACCATGGCTTTGATTTAATGTACCTCGGTATGTGCTTATTTTCACTGTCTTTTTGATTCTTTTTTAAAGTATCTGAACGTTTCATAATATGGAGTTACTATTCTTATTCCTTGGTCAGAGTTAATAGAATGTTTAATAACATAAACATTTTCTGTTTAATATAATATATTAAAATGAGCTGATCTTCCCAGTATAGAAATATTCAGTATAGTGAATATACTTTTCTACGGTACTAAAAAAATTATTAATGGCAAAAAAGTAAACTCTTCCCCGCCAGGACTCGAACCTGGAATCTTCTGGTTCGTAGCCAGACGCCGTGACCATTGGGCCACGAGGAACAAGAATTTTAAAATTTTTGTAAGAGTTGTCTCTTTTTAAGTTATTTAATTTTTGTAACTTATTCCTTATGTTAGAGCTCTATTAAGTCTGTAATTATTATGAATTATAATAATCGCTGTTTTGTGAATGATTCTAGTTCGGGACGCTCGAGAATACTTTCTGTTACTATCAGGAGGTTGATTTTATTAATTAAAGTTAGTTGTAATAGTTAACGATAATTAAAGGTTAGTTGAATTGTTATTCTTCTTGATTATCGATTATTGTAATCTATTGATAATCGTGATTTAATCTGATAATCCTCTGATAGTAGTCTTCCACTGAAAACTGGAAAGAATTTGAGAGAATGATTTTAATTCGTCTCACAACCTATTTATATACTTTTTGTTTTTATTTAACACGAATACATTTTATGAATGTAACATGATACCTCCTTTAGATTCCCTGCAGAAGAATACTAATGGATGGTTTACAAGAGAGTAACATTAGAATGTATGACGCCCGGTTCATTAAGTCGTTCGTCCTACATTCTTCTGAGACCCAAATAGCAGAGTCAGTTCATTAAGCTGGCCTCTCCTATTTCTAAAATAAGTAATAACTTATTTGACTTATATAGGATGGTCATACATCGTCATGATGCCATCTAACGTCACCTCTAAGGATGCGTATAATAATAGTAATAATAATGCACAGCATTGTACAACGTCTAGGGCATAATACAACATCTCTTTGGATGAGGGAAGTATTTAATAATTGCACAGCATTGTTCTTCTTCAACGACTAGGGCATAATAATAATAATAAT
>JAJLYB010000132.1:0-32502 GCA_030674245.1 Jamesozyma piceae
CTAACAATGCAACCAACTACTGTCTCTACATCTGCAGCCCAAAAGAATAACTCTTCTGAGAAAAAGGACAACTATATCGTTAAAGGTTTATTTTGGGACCCAGCCTGTGTAATTGTTTAATCATTCCAACAGCATATATAATTTATTCCAACATAATCCATTCCAGTACATAATACATAATTTAATAATATACGTTTCTAACATTTCAAAAATTTGTATGCTTTTGATATACACATATATATGTACGTAGCATTCTTTCATTATCAGGCATTTAGATGGTACCTGAATTTTATCAACTTTCAAATTTATCAAGGTATTGTGTTAATTAATGTCACTTTAAATATAAATTTAAACAAAACGGTATATAAATGTATATTCTATGTTATAGTTTAAAAAAAGAGTGAAATATGCTAAGTCATAAAGTTCGTTCTAAAAAAGGGAAAGAGTCTGTCATCATATAAAAATCATGAATAGACTGCCATCCATGTGTCATAAAGTTTTGAACCAGATTTAACTAACCCATTGGGAGTCATGATATGGGAAATCAAATAATGGTTCCTTACTAATAATTGTTGGTTGTGTTGCTGTTGGCTTTTCTTTGTATTTGCCATTCTGTTATAGTTATTTCTTGAATTTGTTGCATCGCGAGTTACAGTATAATTCAGATAATATATCGGTAGATTATTTGTTTCAAATGCTGGAGAATTGTATGCTTCCTTTAGGACGGTCTTACCAACCCATTTATAACCTTCTTTGAACGTCTTTATACAACGCAAGGTTTCGTTTACGTAACGCTCTCTATTAGTTAATCTTGTTGAAGGATGCCATTTTGAATCGTCTGTTACTAGCGCCTCTATCTCAAGGCCTTCATCTTCAGAGTAGTACTCATCGTCTTCTTCTTCAACGTCATCAACTTCGTTATCTTCGTCATCGTCATCGCCTAATTCAATAGTATTGTCGATGCCATTATTGTGAGTTGTGCCTGTACTATCTATAGTACTAGTTGGTATGGCTGGTGTGACTGTTGATGTTGATGCAGATCTTAATGATGTAGAAGTAGAATTAGTTCGTAGAGTAGTGGCGATTGCAACAGGTGCGTTAGCTGAATTTTTCTTGTTAAATATTTTTTTGAATCTATTAGAAATAGAATTTTTTTGTGTGTTTACGGTTGCTACTTCTTGCTGCTGTTGTTCTTGAACAGAAGTTTGCCTTTGTAACTGTACGGGAGCAGGGGTATCACTGTTATGTCTGGAAGTATGATCTTGAAAACTTGAATTTCTTCTCCTTGGTCTTCTTCTTGGAACCACCCTATACTTTGGGAATTCTCTAAGTTCTAAATCCAAGGACACTGATATTCCCATGCTGATATATGTTGACCAATCGATCATTGTGTCTATATCTGATAATCTTATGATAAATTGCTGACTTTCACAACGCAATCTTAGGACGTTAATATCTAATAACTCTATTTTAGTTCTGTTGATGTAGTCTATTGGTAGCCCGTAATTGGCGTATTGTAAAGAATAAGATTTGAAAAGCATATTATTGTTGATATAAGCGGACTTATCCTCCTTAATCTTATTGATAATATTTAGATTATCTTCCCGCGTGAAAAAATAGCATGGTACATTCAAAAGATTACTCTTATTAATGCTGAAGATGGATGAGGAAGGGTTAGAAGATTTTTCATAACCGTTATAATAATTTTTTATGTCCGCAGTCAAAGTGCAATCTATATGATAAAAATTTAGTTGAGTCGAATTGATCTCCACTATGAAGTTTCTCCATGATTTTGTTTGAAAGAAGTTTACATGCTCTGTTGGAGATAAGTATTCCATCCTCATGGAAACTACAGCATATTGTTCTACCGCTGGGGTATATGCTGGAGGTAAACTTTCTTCACTTTCTTTTAATTTTTCAAAGACCGGGAATGTTATACGGCTTGCCGGGTTAGTTAGATTATAACTTGGAGCAGCTCTTGGAAACGGATCAATATATTGTAGAAACTCTGCCTTTGGATCTGTATAATTAAGGTCTTCTATCTTTGTAGAGGTAGTTTCGAAGGTAGACAAGCTTGAAGTGTTGGTATCACTTACATCATCTGATAGGGAATAGTCGCTTGGGATCATAGTTTGAGCGGACATCTCGGACTCTCCAGTAGCCAATTTATTTATACGCATCGAAGTGCTATGTAGATGACCATAGTTATTACTATTCATAGGGGCTATAGCGGTCATAATGTATTATACTATACTATGGTATATTAATTATAAAAATGAATTTATTTTTTGCTTTAATATTGTTTTAGTTGTGCTGGGCAAAGAGTAGTAAGGTATTGCCTAATATATTTTAGAAAAATATGTATATCTGAGTTAATGTATACAAATCTTGATCCTGGTGCCAGTATCAAAGAGAAACAGATGATACAGAAAGTCACAAATATGTATATATATATGGAGAAAATAGTTCCAGGTAAACAGCTGTTCAAATATAAAAATAAACCCCTCCTATATAAAAGATATAAGAAAATCCTGCACATTAATTTATTTTTTTATCAATTTTTTCCTATATGCAGCTTTTAGGATCTTAAACGTAATTTACGGCTCTCAATGCTTATCCCCCTCTCTTTCAACCTGCTTTCACTCTTTTCCGTTTTGGGCTCGAATAAATAAAAAAGCAACAAAATTCTTTGTCTACATTGCTTTTTCTTTAAGTATGTGGTGTAACTGACAGAACCATCTCCGCTTTGGGTAATACCCGTTCACACGGCCCCCGCGTTCTCCGGAAAAACCTCCGGTTTTGCTCCGAGACACGCTAACCAAAAAAGAAATTCCATGGAACACCATGTACCGGTCCTGGACATTCAGTCTGGATATTTGACGGCTGAAACACCGACGTGCCGTATTATGTTATATTCAAAGATCCAATAGTCTGTAAATCAGTTATATTTATATATTTATATATTTATATATTTATGGGTATACGTATATACTGTTATTGCTATATTGTGTGCATGTGCATGTTCATGTGGCACATTGTTATTATTATTATTATTATTATCCTGGGCCAACATTCGCTGTCTATTCTTCTGTCTCTGCGTCACTATCTAGTCCCGTAGACGATACGAACATATCCTTGACCACTATCTGGTGCACGTTCTTGTACCTTCTTATAACTGTCAATGCTAAGCAGAAGATAAAAAAGAAACTGGAGATTCCCAGGTATACTGTCCCACCTAATCCATATACCAAGTATAGGGATATCGTGACAAGTTTGATCATAAATTCATAGCATTTGACTACTATATTGGCACCTATTTTAAGCTTCAGCAACCTTCTTATTACTGGAGAAGAATAGTATACGAATATGTTATGGAATTTCCCCAGTAGCCCAAGGGAACTATTGTCTCCGTATCCTAATAATGCCTTGTTATTCTCACTCAGAATCTTGGAATACTTGAAATATACAAGGATCTCTGCCATAAAATCATTCTCGGACAAAGTTATTGAACTGAACCCGCTTCTCACAATATTGTATATGGAAAACGGGAACAGTATTATCATGATAAAATAGTCCAATAGTAGCAAATTTCTTATCAAAATACTGAAATATGATCTTCTTTGAACAAATAATGGTTCGTTCCTTCCTTCATTATTAACACCATTGTTCCGTCCCCCATCATTCATATACCGGTGTGTATTAGCATGTTGATTTCTTGTTCGTTGTAATTCCGTTTCTAACGTGTTAATGATATTATTTATTGTAGTTCGTAACTCCGTATCTTGCCTTCTCGCATTTTCATTCCTATGTTCTTGATCTTCAGCCCCAGCTCCTTCAATACCTACGTTCACTGGTATTTCCACTGAATTTTGCCTGCTACTACTGCTTATTGGTTGATTACTATTACCAATATTACCTCCAGTTTTCATTTGCTTGTTTGTCTCTAGTATAAACCTTTGATATAATACATCATCGTTTTCACAGTCATATTCCATTATTTCATATTCATTATCAACGGTATCCTTTAAGCTTGTATCGCCTATCATATTATACCTTATTTATTGTTATATTTATGGCTATTTCCTGTAGTTATTCGCTATTTTTCCTTCTGCGAAATCACCTTATATATTCACACACACCCTATTTATTCTTTCCTTCTAATGAGAATGTCTGTCAAACATGAAAAAAAAAACTAATTACAATTGTAAATAAAAATATACTGAATCAAAATATGAGATCATCTGATAATTAAAGCATACAGAGAAAACAAACAACAAGAATAGACAGTGTATTTAGCTATTAGTATTTAAATGAAATTTACTCCGTTTTCAATACTTTCTAAATTTGTAGTATTACTACTCTTTAGCTGCAGTTTTACATATGCGAATACAGAAACATTCCAGATTCGCATACCCTCATCGACGCTTTCATCTTCTAAACAAAGATTGGAAATTGAAAATATCTTATCGGATGAACTTTTGTCCAAAAATGTCAATACCATTAATCTAGCAAATGTCTCAAATTATAATACCAATTTCAAGATTAATATCACAAACGAAATTATTAATCATCAGCCGATTATATTAAAACTTCACAACTCTCCGACAGATACAAAGCAAAATATACTGCATACATTTAAAGTATGTTGGAGTGCTATCTTACCAATATCTTATACATCAAATTCATTCCATTACTATACAATAAGTAGTACTACAAGCTACATCCTTCTGAAATTTGAAGTAGATTCATACCCGTTACCTCCAGATGATCAACACTATTACATAAATTGTTCAATCAATAGCATGCTTTTTGGGTTAATACCAGTGGAACTCACGCCGATATTAGGCTACCTTATAATAATATTAACAAGCACATTTGTCATCAATAAATGGGCTATTGACTTTTATAGATTTTTTAGAGATGTGTAACTTACAAATGATTAATTAATTAATTAATTTTTGTTATTAAAGAATAGATAAAATGATATACAAGAATGTCTCTCAACAACTAAACAAATATCTTCCCAACTTCCCAAAGATTAGGAGGCCCAAGAAATAAAAATCTTCAAAATATAAAAATTGAGAAAGGTCCCAACTTTGACCCATATCTAAAATGCATACTGCCGTTATACCAAAACTAACTAGTATTGAATCGATCAACAATGATATAGAACCATCAAAGAACATCCACACAAGAATATTTAACAACCCCCACACGCTTGCTGCTTGCAATGAAGAGTTCCATTCGATCTTCCTTATCCCAAAAGTCACACCAAACATTGCATTGACCATCCTCATAATAGACGAAACAGAGCCAGTATTGTCGGCATTCACATCATCCAGACCAAAAACCTTGTCCATTAATGGAATAATACTACCAAATAACATCCCTTCGATAGAATAAAGGACCCACACATTCTGTAGAATCTCTGGAGTTTTACCTTGAAACACCATGTTGATTAATTTCAAAATGATTACAACAGGCTTGGATGTGAAATTAGAATGTAATTGATGGTTATCGTGTAAATTTCTTGATACTTCAAAATATGCCATACCAAATACTGAAAGAATAATTAAGTTTCTGAGAAGTCTCAGTAGGCGATCAATCGGTGTTCTTGTAACTTCAACGTAATCCTGGCTTTCATTAGTATGAGGAACGGCCTTTTCTTTGCCCAAGGCACTATAAAGGGTATTTAACTCTTGTGGATCGGTTATGTCTTCATCATAGATGGAAAATAGCTCTGGCTTGGTTAAGCTCAGAAGAGAATCTGAGTTTGAACTCGGTATTTTAGAAGGCTTTGTCTTCTTTTCTGACATTAAATATGTTTCTTATTCGTTTACTTTTCTGTATGCCTGTATTGTAATGTATTGCAATGTACTCTAAAGTAATAATTATATACAATATATAATATTCAATATTCAATAATTCATGAATAAATGGATTTTAGAATAACGCTTGTAAAGCCGTTTATTGACCGATACCCCTTTGTTATGCATTCACCTGTTTTCTTCATTTTAAAGAGCGATAACTTTTTCATGATTTGTCAGGCGAACAAGCAAAAAGTATTACGTTGTGGACACATACATTTAACCTACAATAAATAACTAATGGATACTTATTGCAGAGAAGTTGAATTAATGTTTTAACTTTTACGAGAAAACTCTGATAAGGGTACTTCTCTTTGCTTTAATTAAAAAAAATGAACTAAATAAGTAATGCATATACTCATTTTATATATACATTTATATATACATATGACTTCTGGTTTGAGATTTTAGATGCCAAAATTACCACTACGTATGTTATTATACAACTGTTTTCGATCTTGTTTCTTATGCATGTTACCATGTAGTTTCATACCACCTTGAGGTACTGCCATAGGAACTGTAGAGGGTGGGGCATGAACATACGCTGCATAACCTTGTCCTTGCATATTTGGTGGGCCAGGGTGAAACTTTGTCATTGGTTTCATGTTAGGTTGTGTGTACCCCTGTGGATAATATGGCTGTTGTGGCATCTGTGATGGTATTTGATTGTTGTACTGTGCGTGGGGATGAGGTTGAGGTTGAGGTTGAGGCTGAGGCTGAAGTTGTGAATAGCCATATGGTCCTTGGCGCATTGGCGACGTCGAACGAGGTTGTCTCATAGGCGATTGCATCATCATACTATTGCTGTTACCATAATAATCTTGTGGATGCTGAGGTTGACTCATGTATTGGTTCTGATAATTATTATTTCTCATTGGGGATGACGAGTTTGATTGCCTCATTGGAGATCCCATCATTTGTGTATTAGGTGGGCCATATCCAAAGTTACCTTGATTTGGTGGAGACTCTCTGTCACTTCTTCTGCCTTCTCTTTGTTCTTGCAATGGTTCTTGCTGTAATAATGGGTTTTGACGTTGTTGAGGTGGCACCTGTGATCTTGCTGTTTGTAATTTGTAATCAATTGTAGGCTGGTTATCAAGTTGTTTATCATTTCTTTCAGAATGCTTATAATGATGCTGCGGTTGCTGCGGTTGTTGTGGTTGTTGTGGTTGTTGTGGTTGTTGTGGTTGTTGTTGTTGTTGTGGTTGTTGTTGTTGCTGTAGTTGTGGATGAAGAGGTAATGGTTGTGATTGTTTAACAGGCGAAGGTTCTCTTTGGTACCTTACCGGTGAATAATTTTTTCCATTTCTCACTGGTGATTGATTATTTCCATTTCTAATTGGCGATTGAGTATTCATGTTCCTCATCGGTGAGGATGATCTATTTGATTGGGGATCATCGTATGTTGTATTTTTTTGCTGATGCTTAAATTGTCCGTTATTTTGTTGTTCTATTTGTGGATATAAAGATTGTTGCTGTCCTGACATATAAGATGATTTAGCAGGAGATGAAGAGTATTGATTTTCATTATGTTGTAATTGAGGTTTAGGCATATTATCCATTTTGGCAGCTGGCGATGAGTACTGGTGAGATACTCGTTGTGATGGTGGTTGAGTTTTCACAAATGGAGGAGGGGCCTGTTGGCTTTGATATTGTTCTGCTTGATATGATAAAGAATTTTCTGTTTCTCTCTTTTGTCCGTTATCATATTCATTTTGCAAATCAGATGGTGGTAATCTTTGAGCCCTTTGGTTTTCTTGTGAATATTGATTTTGTGAAGTATTTCCTTCTGTCATTGGTTTTTTCCTATAGCCATAGTTCCCATTCTTTGAACCAAAACTTTCCATAGAAACGTTATTTGGATGCTCCCCTATTTTCAAGGAAGGAACACTGCTATATACAGAACTTCCAGCATCAAATTCCTCATGCACTGCAGATGGTTTATACTGATCAAATTTTGTAACATTATTAAACGTTTCCTCAACCTCATTGTCAATTTCAATTTCTATATTGTCATGGATAATCATTTCTTCCACCATGCCATTCAGTTCATCAATAGTTGTGTTTGTAGATTGAATATTGCTTTTTTTAGTAGATATAGATGAAGGTGGGGTTTTTGTATCTGGTGTATCAGGGCTTAAGGTTGTTCTGATGTTTGAAGGGATTTCAATATTATTTTGATTATCAATTTCAGCCTGTTCAATATCTGGCAATTCGATCTTAAAATCATCTGTTTCGATTGATGGTAATTCATATTTGTTTGTATCCAATGCACTATATTCAGTCAAGACTCGTTGGTTATCAATACTATTATTATTCATACTATTATCACTTATATTTCTTCCCTTTGAGGTTCTTTGTTCTTCATATGCGTCAGACTTTGCTCCTATTGACGACGATCCGCTGCTACTATTACTCTTTTTTCTCAAATTATGCAATGGATTCCATTTAGAAATTTTCTGTTCTAGTGAATTTTTACTGTGCTTACCATTACTATTTTTGTACAACGCATCTTTACTTATCACAGTGTGATACTGGCCAGGTACTGGTGTATTTGATGGAGGTGATGAAAAAGTAGGTAGATCCTTTGGGGCTTCCTTTTGAAATTTGTCATACACTGGTGTCGCATTTCTGACCTTTGGCAAAGCTTGTGGTGGATCATCATGTTTCTGTACTGGCTCGTCAATTTGTTCTTCTTTAATGTCCTTTGTTTTCTTATTTTTTAATTGACTTCTACTATTATAGTTTAATGTTATGTCACTTTCTTGAAATACAACCCATTTTTTAAAGCCGTCAAATTCAAATTCCAAAATTATGGATCTACCAAATAATTTTTTCTTTTCAGAAGTTTCTTCATATGATAATGTTGATAGCCAGGTCCAAATAAAGTAGTCATCAATATCGACTCTCTTGACTTGAATGGATTCCTCTAAATTGTTAATATTATCCAAGCATTTTCTAGGAGCCCAACCAGCTTGGAATGTAGAATGCTTGGTTGACATTAATTTCATTAACCTTCTTGATTCTTGTGACATTTTCCGGCTTATTCCTTCGACATTATTTTTCTTTTTGAACAATGATTTTAGTAATGCATAATCCTCACGAGCCTCAAATGCATCATAATCAGAGAAATCCAACAGATTATTACATCTTTCTAACAATTGCCATGGCTTTCTTGAAAACTGGTCTGTATTAAGGGTCACTAATGGAATAGTTAAAATTGTTTCTGATGAGTATGCACTGGTATCTTTTGGTGGATATTCATTATTGAACAATATACTTTTCAAGGCCCTTGGTAACTTCGCAGATTCTAAATTTTTGGGTACAAAACTCTTTAAAAATGCCAATAAGAGATGAAACATTGCTTCTGAACCTGGGATCCATTGATCCAAACCATCTTGAAATGAGTTATTGATCTTCTTCTTTTTACTAGATGAATCTAAACTGAAATCATATTCTTGGGCATTGTCAGCGTTCTGAGTATCATATGGTTTATTGAATGCCCAAATAGCGCACATCTTTGCAATTTTCCTTGCACTCATCTTGTTCACTCTTGAGTTTGATGCTAATGTAACTATTAAATCGAAGAAATCGTATACGATTGATGCATGACTAGGTGATTCCAAACATTGCGGCATAATTTCCAAAAAAGCTTTCTGTGGATAGTCTTTATCAGCTTCTCTTAATTTGAATTCCATATATGGTTTCCATCCTATTATTTCTGAATTCGGTAATCTGCACCAGATATATTTCAGTCCTTGGAACAAAGTCCATACTTCGGTCTTTCCGATAATTTTAGTTTGCAACCTTTCATTCACCGGTTGCCCATTCCCCATAGGGAACAGCTGATTTAGAAATTTCAATAGTTTTTCATTAGTTTGCTCTGGTCTAAAGGGGATCATCAAGTATTCTACGTCAATTCCCTTTTCCTTCAATGCTGATGTAATCAAATGGATGACACCTTTTATCTTTTCCCTGTCAAACACATGGAAGAATTCAAACTGATCATCGTCGTCATCGTCGTCGTTGTCGCGTGACTTTGATTTTCTATTTTCTTTAGTCATTTGATCCTTTTGTCTGTCTGTATGTTGATTCTGGTTTTGTTTTCTTACTGGTGATTTTACTGGAATAGATGGAGTGTTAGGTAATGGTTTTGCTCTTTCATTCATAATATGATCTTATGAAGGGTTCGATTAGTAAAAATAAAATGAAATAAAATAAAGTAGAGGAAGTGGAGTGGGTATCCTAAATCTATAAGTGTGTATATATTGAAAAAAGAGGAAGGTGAAGGGGGAGAAACAAAACGAATTATTTTTCTATAAAGTTATAATTTCGAGATGTATTTATGTATGAGTGAGTTATCCTTGTTTATTTATACTTTCTTTTTTGTTTCTTTGCACTTATGTGGTCTATTATGTATATTTGATTAGAAATGGCTTCTATACCTCGCTATATCTTAATTGAATACAATATCTTTTAGTTTTGTTGGATTGTTTCTATGTAGCCATTGTAATAGTGAAGATGCCTTCATTTATTTGTTGATTTCTTTTCATTGTTGATGTTTGGATCGAATCGGGAATGTTCGTTTGACGTGAGCGGTAGGGTAACCATGGTGTCGCAGTAAAAGTGAAAAAGATCCCTCTCTACAATGATCTATCAGAAACATGTAGGATAATCTAAATATATATATATTTATTATTGTATAGACATAAATATAAATATACACAGGTATATATATACGACTGTTCAAAGAATTTAACAAAATTAGTATGTATTTACAAGTTTGACATATTTAATATTTTCTTGTTTCAGGATTGGATAGTTTAGAGTAGAGTAGCAAATCAGTGTGATGTAGCTTATTCGATGATTCTTGTGACTAAACCTGTACCAACAGTCTTACCACCTTCTCTGATGTTGAAACGTTGACCAACTTCAATTGGGGTTGGATGGATCAAATCACATTCCATCTCGACGTTGTCACCTGGTAAGACTTGCTTAGAGTGGTCCTCTACTTCAGCAGGGAATCTCATGACGACAGTGACATCAGCAGTTCTGATGAACATTTGTGGTCTGTAGTTTTCACCGAAACCTGAATGTCTACCACCTTCTTCCTTAGATAAGATATACAAAGAAGCTAGAATCTTGGTGTGTGCTTGGACGGTACCTGGTTTAGCTAAAATCATACCTCTCTTTAGTTGATCTCTTCTGATACCTCTTAATAGGATACCAGCATTGTCACCAGCCATAGCTTCATCTAGTTCCTTTCTGAACATTTCAACACCAGTAACAGTTGTCTTTAATGGGGTTTTGTTGTGACCGACGATTTCTAATTCTTCACCCTTCTTAATATGACCTCTTTCAACTCTACCAGTAACGACAGTACCTCTACCAGAAATAGAGAAAATATCTTCGACAGGCATTAAGAATGGCTTAGCTAAGTCTCTTTCAGGAGTTGGAATATATTCATCGACAGCATCCAATAATTTCATAACAGCTTGTTCACCAATTTCAGGTTTCTTATCTTCTAAGGCACATAGAGCAGAGCCCATGATAATAGGAGCGTTGTCACCATCAAACCCATATTGGGATAATAATTCTCTCATTTCCATTTCAACCAATTCCAACATTTCAGGATCATCGATAGTGTCAACTTTGTTGACGAAGACGACAATCTTTTGGACACCGACTTGTCTTGCTAGTAGCAAATGTTCTCTTGTTTGAGGCATTTGACCATCAGTAGCAGCAACGACAATGATGGCACCATCCATTTGTGCGGCACCAGTGATCATATTCTTGATATAATCGGCGTGACCTGGACAGTCGACGTGTGAGTAATGTCTCTTTGCAGTTTCATATTCGACGTGAGCAGTGGAGATGGTGATACCACGAGCTCTTTCTTCTGGAGCCTTATCGATAGCGGCATAGTCTAGGAAATTAGCACCACCATTTTTTGCTAGAGTCTTTGTGATAGCAGCAGTAAGAGTTGTCTTACCGTGATCGACGTGACCGATGGTACCGATGTTAACATGTGGCTTAGAACGGTCAAAACTAGCGGCATAGTTGCGAATTAATGTGGTGGAGATGTTTGAGACTCTTGTGGATGAAACGAATGGTTTCAAGAGTGTTGTCTTTGGGAGAAGGTTAAGGGATAACCTTGGCATAATAACAGACATCTTTGTATATACAACTTGACTATAGTTTTTTCTTTAGATTTGGAGTGGAAAAGAAGAAAATATGAAGGAATAAAACAAAAAAAAGAGTTTTAATAGAGAAGAGGTTTAAAATAAGAATTAGTGTATTGGAATTAGTTTGAAAGATAAATATGCTAGGTTGTAAACAGTTATGAATATAAAATGAAAAATTATATAATTTGTAGAGTTGTCTTGTCCTGTTTTCCAGACCGTTGGTTGTTCGTTGCTCGCAGTTCTCGGTTCTCGATTCTCGGCTCTCGGTTACTGTGTTTTGTTTCGTCCAAAACGAATTTTTTGTCTGGTTGTTGGAATTGAGAGTTATCCGGACATTTTACGCGTTGGCCGGGGAAGAGAAAAGTGTCCGGAATAGGGGTTATATCCGGGTGATTGTCCAAGTGTGTCCGGTTTTACACTTTTTCGTCCGGATCAGCCACGTCTATCTCACCGGCGGACAAATTACTGTTGTTGTTACCGCTGTTGGAATTATTGAGTATTATTAGTATCACAGATACAATGAGCACAACCATCAGTATTATCAACAACCCTATGATGAACCATATTATTATATAGATAAACAAGAAAGGATCAAAGTCTTCTGTAACAGATTCGGTTGGTGTCACTATAGACGCAGATATTAATGGTTCCTCTATGCTGTGACTATAACTGTTTCCGGAACCGCTGCATAATGACCTTATCACATCTCTAACAGTTTCGTATAGTGTGTTTAATATATCTATGTATTCATTTTTATGTCTACCGTGCATGCAACCCATCTTGTATTTGTTAAATTTAGTATAGTTTGGTCTGGTGTTCTACCTTTTATCTACACTAATTCAAGATATATATTTACATAAGTTATGTTTGTCTATGTTTATATATTTGAGTTTTAATATTGAAGATCTGCAATGAATACATTCACAAGCTCCCCTATTTCTCCTCATGCCCACAGTTTAAATCTTTATACTGTATATCTTATCATTCTTCGATATCGCTTATCTGGCCATTTCGCGGTCTCATTTCTACTAAATATAGACCATTTCCTCATTTGAAGATCTCTCTTCTCATCCCAGAACTGAAACAATCACATACTCAAATCTTGCCGGGGTTATAACTTTGTTGTGCTGTCCACCGGACACACCACCGGGTAGGCTTCGGACACTCTTCGGACATTCCTAGTTTTCTTCAATTCTTATCCGGGTAATGACACTATGGATCCCCGATTTCTACCAACCAATCATATGCCCATATTTCATTCTACTAATAAATTCTCAAAAAAAAAAACACAATTCTTACAAACCCAACTGACTCGCCTTAAATTTGAAAACAATACCAACTAGTAAATATATATAGCAAATTACACATATTGTTAAAAGAGTGCTAACTGTATTATTTATCATATAGAGTTCATCTGCTTCACCTTAGCAAGTCTTCCTCTCACATACACATACATACACCAAACGAAGAACAATGTTCCCAGTATCGTCTATTATACTAAGAAGATCACCACAAACCTTCTCCAAGGTCGTCACCCTAAGATCTGCAAGATTCTTATCAATGACTTCAAGAAATCAAAACATGATACAAGATCTATACTTGAAAGAATTGAAAGCAAACAACATCGATATTGCTTCTCTACAATCAGATGAATCCTTAAAGGATAATGTCGTTCAATGGAACACCCCTGTTAAACCTAAATTACCTTCCGTAGAAGCTTCCAACGCAGATCAATTAAACTCCTATATTAACGAACCTGTTGAAACCGGTGCTACTGAAAAGGCTCCAAAGGAACAGCTAGAACAATCAGAGTTACCTCAGGATGAAGAAGATTGGTTGGTATTGAGCGATGTCGATGAACCAGCTCATTAATAAGACAAATAATATATATCATATATACATATATTCCTTTCTCAAAAATAAAATAAAGTAAAATAAACGTATTAGTATACCGTCTTATTGTTTTCCCTATATATATATATATATGTATGTATATATATTCACTACTGATCAATTGACGTATTATCTACTAGGAATGTTATCTTTTATTATATTATTCACCTACCCTGCCATAAACGATTGATACCCTCAATTTTTTTACACGAATTTTTCAAACGCAGAAAAATTAAATAAACAAATATGAAATCCATCATCCATCTTGGTATAAATACCACATTTAATCAATATCCACTTTTCTCAGTAAATACAAACAATCAATACAAAGAAATACCATGATATAATACAACAAAGGAAAACCGTAATGACAAGACTGTACTGATAGTTTATTTCTACAACAAATAGTAATTTGCTATACGAACTAAAAATAACGTACCTCTTCTCTTCCCTTTCCTTCGCCTTGTGCCTCGCTCGGTTATTGCTTCACACAATATAATCTTGAGCTGGATAACTAGATGTTGCTTTATTTTATTATATTGCATTCTTTCATCTGGTTAATGGGCTAGATTGAACCATTTTGGCTTTTTTTTGAGTACGAGAGTATCGCATATTTATATCACGATATTATTATTCTTGTAATTAAAAAGTCATACAATATTTCAAAAAAACTATATATTCACTTATATATATATTTATTTATTTACGATACACTCAGCTACTTATGTGCTTGAGCAAAATCGTTAACAAACTTGACTAATTTATTAACACTTTCTAACGAAACAGCATTGTACAGTGATGCTCTGAACCCACCAACAGAACGATGTCCCTTCAAACCGGTCAGCTTCTGTTCAGTGGCTGCCTTAAGGAATAAATCATCTAACCCGTCTTTCTTTAGGGTAAAGACAACGTTCATCTTTGATCTGCATGCCTTATCAACTGGTAAGTTATAGAAATCAGGATGCGATTCCAACGCATTGTATAATGATTTAGCCTTTTCATTATTTTCCTTCTCTTGTGCCTTAACACCACCTTTCTTGATCAAATTTTGAAATACCAAGTCCATGACGTGCAAAGTAAATATTGGAATAGTATTATAAGCAGAATTGTTCTTAACAACTGTTGGATAATCAAATGCAATTGGTGTAACAGGGATACTCAATTCCCTCAACAATTCATCATCTGCATCACGGATATTCTTCAAAATAGACTTTTTAATAATGTACACAGTTAACCCAGCCAAACCAATGTTTTTCTGGGCACCAGCCATTATCACACCATATTGAGATACATCGATTTCTCTGGACAGGATGTCACTTGATAAATCAGCAACAATTTCGATATCTTCCCTATCTACAAGACACTGAGGTAAACCTGGCCACTCGACACCATGTACAGTCTCATTCTCACAAAGATAAACGTACGAGTACTTCTTACTTGGGTCAATATTCTTGCTCCATTTGCCCTCATCAGGAATATTTCCAAACTTCCCATCCTTATCAAATTTCCTGGTATCCAGTAATATATCAGCTGGAACTCTTAATCTCTTGGCTTCTTCATAAGCCTTCTGTGACCAGGATCCGGTAACTAAATAACCACAGTTGGCAACTTTACCTGTCTTTCCGACATACGCGGTGGTTAAATTGGTAGCTAGTGAGGAGAACCCAGTTGTACCACCACCTTGCATAAAGAACACTTCGTGTGTGTGAGGGATGTTTAGTAATTGACGTAAATGGTCCTTTGAATCCTCAATTATTTTAGTTGCATCCTTAGAACGATGTGAAATCTCACCTACACCAAGACCTAAATTGTTGAAATTGATCAAATCATGGGCAGATTGTTGAAGTACGGCAGTTGGAAGTTGTGCTGGTCCTGCACCGAAATGGTTAGGTTCTTCTCTCTTTAAAGACATGCTTGTTTGTTGTTTTATTTCGTATAGCTCAGGATGAATTATAGTTATGTTTAAAGAATCAAGGAAGAAAAAAATATTACGCTTTCTTTAGGGGAAGGTCACTTATATTAACATTTAAATAAGCATATAGAAAAGATAAGAAATATAAATACGTGGTTGTATGTACAAAGAAATGAGTATATTTAAATGAGTAAGTTTCCATACTGCATGATTTTTAGCAGATATGACTTTTACATGTTTGTCATAAGATCATGTCTATATAGCGTATATCCTGCACATAGAATGTAATGCAGAATACGCAAACAAGCGTAGAAAGATATGTATATACGTGCGTTCATACTAATATTCTACGCTGTTAATTTTTTTTTGTTTGATCTATGACTGACTTTTATGGGATCCTAGTACAGGAAAGAAGTCAAAGATCATTCAATCTTTCATTTATTGAATAATTAATTATTCCCATTCATTGCAAATGCGTTTACATAATGGTTTCCATCTAGTGAAAATTTTTGAGGGGGCACAACGCAGACAAGATAAAGCAAAACATAGAGTAACGTAATCCATGACACATGGAAATTGAATCTTTGGAAAAAAAGTAAGAACTTTAACAAATTAATATTTGACTAGTTCAAGTATTGACACCCGTACATGTTTATTTGTTACACCCGTACATTAGATAACCCTTTTCAGATTTTGTTTTTTAGATTTTCAGATTTTGTTTTTTGACGCAACAACTGGAAATTTTTGAAATTTTGGTAAGACAGAGGCAAGAAAAACTAAACAAACCACAGCATAGGAGGGTAGTCTCACTCAGTGAATTCTTGTCTGTGAGTAACGAAATACCCTAGTGTGTATTAGCAACTAAGGAACTCAGTATCTTCACTCTACTTACTCACTTACCTACCTTGATCTATCAATATACTCAGTTAAAAGTATACATATCTTAAAGAATAGCTTAATATTCAATATTTTACAACAACCACGATAGAAACCAAATAACACAAAAATGGTATGTTACACTATAATATTATTTAAATTATGGAATAATTGATTGATAAGAATTGAATGAAAGTTATAAAGGGTGGTGGTATACCGCATACCAATATATAATGACAAGGAAATCGTAATCTGCTAGCCTACTAAACCAAAACAAACATATACACTAAAATATAGAACAGTACAATCGCACATAAGGTTATAAAAGAATAAGGAGACCCAAGAAAATAGTTAGTTATAAGTAACTCCGAGTACATACGTGGTATATTTCAAGAGAATATGCATGGCATCTTTTCCCATCCCAGTTGAACACAGACTATTATAGGTCACCCTTTTTTCATTGCAATGATATGCACTTATCTCTAATTAATCTAGAAATTACACACATGCTTCTATTATGAAGAAAATAAACATAACAATGAATACTAACATAAATATAAATATCTTTTTATTTATTATTATCTATTTAGGCTAAAGTTCACGGTTCCCTAGCTCGTGCTGGTAAGGTTAAATCTCAAACCCCAAAAGTTGAAAAGACTGAAAAACCAAAGAAACCAAAAGGTCGTGCTTACAAAAGATTATTGTACACCAGAAGATTCGTTAACGTTACATTAGTTAACGGTAAGAGAAGAATGAACCCAGGTCCATCTTCTAAATAAGCTATTTACACATGTTTTCTATTTAAACTTTATGTACCTGCTTATTTATATATCTCCTTTCCAATAATAAAATAAAATTTTAATTATTAAAATTACATTTGCTATTCTTTTTTGAACTATATGTATGTATGTATGTATGTATATTTGTATATATACGTAGTTGTTGTTTTCTTGCTTGTATGTCCTAGTACTTTTGTGACTACCAATCATCACCATCATCATAATCATCACCTCCAGCACCAACTTTATTCTTTCTTTTATTCAAAGCAGCAGCTAACGCATCAGCAAGTGATCCGCCAGGCCCCCCAGGACCACCAGGAGGCCCCCCAACTGCTCCGCTAGAGGTAGAAACAGGTTCACCTTTGGCCTCTTGTAATAATACTGAAGGTTTATCTAATTGACTCTTATCGACCTTCTTTAGTTTTCCTATACCTGCTCCTCTAATAGATGCCAATAGTGCATCTCTCCCAGCATCACCTGTAGTTTCATTAAGTGGGGCAGAGTTGCCACCAGCATCACCCATGTTCATTGCAGGGGGTGGTGGTGCAGGTGGTGGTGGTCCTCCAGCTTGTGCTGGAGGTTGAGTTAAGAATGCAGGAGGTGGCGGTGCAGGCATTCCAGCTGCAGGAGGTGCTTGAGGTATACTTGGTTGCATTGGTGGAGCTGGAGGTGCTTGAGGCATGCTCTGTTGCATTGGTGGAGCTGGAGGTGCTTGAGGCATGCTCTGTTGCATTGGTGGAGCTGGAGGTGCTTGAGGCATGCTCTGATGCATTGGCGGTGCCTGTGGAACTGGAGTTGGTGCCCCTGTATTAAAGGTTGTCATTGGTGGTGGGCCCGGTGCTTGTGGAACTGCCCTTTGTGGGAATGCAGGTGGAATAGGCATTCCTGTCATTGGTTGCTGTTGTGGCTGCTGTTGTGGTGGTTGGCCTATAGGTCTTCCTCCCCTTGGTGGTGGAGCTGGTGCAGGTCCACGCCTAGCTGGAGGTGGTGGAGGTTGCGAGACATTTCTTACTATATTATTATTTATTGTCGGACCTGGTGTCATTGATGGTTGTGCATTTCTATGAGGTGGAGGTGGTGGTGCAGGGCCTCTCCGTGATGGTGGTGGTGGTGGTGCACCTGCCCCTCCTACCCCTGTACCATAGAGTGCAGGGGTTTGTTTTGGTGGTAATTGAGGTGGTTGTTGTTGCATTTGCATTGGATTTCCAAAACCTGGTGGTTGTGGTACTTGTCTAGGCGGTAATGGAACTGGCCTTGCGTTAGCATTTGGTGGCTGTGGTACAGCTCTACCTCCTTGTTGGAATACAGGGGGTTGGGGTTGGGGTTGACCCATTTGATTTGAATACCCATTAATTGGTGGTTGTGGCACAGGTATAGGGAATGGGTTATTATTTTGTTGTTGTGCCGGTATAGGGAAGGGATTGTTTCCTGCTGGTTGGCCCGGTTGCGCTGGTGGTGCAAGTGAAGGAGGAGCACCTGTTGCTGGTGGAGCAATTGGTGGTACTTGACCTTGCGGTTGTGCAAATTGTGCTGGTAAAGGCGGAACTTTATGTTTTACTGTAGTTTTTTCCTCTGGAGCAGGTGATTCTGGAACTTGTGGAGTTGGTGAAGACGTAGGGTTAGGACTTACTACCGACTGCTGTGCTGATTTTGCATCTGAAAAATTGTAATAATCTTGATCGTCGTCCTCGTTCTCATCTTCATCTTGTTCTTGGTCTGTCTCTTCGTAATATTCTTCTTCGCTGTCATCATGCGTTGAAGTTGACGGAGGAGGTGGTGGTGGAGCTTTATTCTTAGTCTTTGGGATATTTTCAGCTTCACTATAATTATACCTCTGTCTTTGTTCCCCTAGTAGTGACTCCCCTCTTGGCCCGTGAGTTGCCAATGCAGCCTTCTCCTGAACAACCTTTTTCTTTAAAGCGATTGCATTCTTGTTCATTATAGTCTTTCTTGAACCATACTTTTCACGTTTTTGTACTCTTTTCAAAAAATGTTGAGCTTCATGAACATCGACAAATAATAATCCTACGAAACAATCCTCTATTTCAAAACTATGGAAAAAGGTACGATCCTGATAGTATTCAAAATTTGCATACAATTCCTGATCCCATATGATTCCCCTATGTCCGTAGATATCCACTAATTTCAGGAAGAATGTATTACCTACCAAATCATCTACTAGAATGACTGCACCAGTAAGGCCAGTGAATTGCCATTTACCTTCATCTGGATATGCGATATATAGTCTCGCTACTGCGACATCTAGGATTTTGTTGGAGGTTTTTGGTAGAGCTCTCTTGATTAGTTCTTTATCTTGAGAATTTAGTAGACCCATTGTATGATATTGATATTTGAAGTTATCTTTTATTTGGTTCGCCACGATATGATACAAACCAAGTAATACATTTGTTATTAAATTTTATTAAATTATATTTTTGAAATACAGAGCGGGTCCGTCCCCCTTTCCCTTTTGAGTGGTTGAGATGGGGGGAGGGTGAGTCTTAACTATGGCGTTGAAAGTGATAATCTTGTTTTATAGTACAAAGTAGTTTTAAACGTGAAGATGTCTTGTATGTAAACTCATGTGTATATGCATTTGCGTAGGTGTACATGTTTTGTATTTATATATTTACTTGTCCGTATAGTTATTTTCAAGAAATGATGTTTGGAGTAAATTATTAATATTTTGTTTTGTTTATGTAAAAGATTCGGTTCTTCTTTGAAGTATGATTATCCATGTGTGAATATGTTACCAAAACATGATCCAAATGAAATGATAGCCAATGATAAGTACAACAATTGTCCCCAACAACTATATCAATCAACGAGCCTATAATGTTTACAATAGATAAATAAATAAATAAATAAATAAATAAATAAATAAATAAATAAATAAATAAATAAATAAGTAGAAAGCGTATGTCTATGATTATGGCTATGCCTGTGCCTATATAAGAAGTTCTTTTCGAAGCGACGCTAAATGATTAACTCCGGATACTCCAATATTAACAAGTGATATAAAAGCATATGACAAAGACAAGACAAGACAAGATAAGATAAGATAAGACAGAAACAGATGTGAAATATAATATACCGTGCTGTATTGGAAAAGGTAATATAATATAATAATAATATAGAAAGTAAGAATAATAACAGGAATAATAAGAATGAGTGGAATCAGACTTGACAGTGTATCTTCCCCAAGAGTTTCATACCGTATTGAATCGCAAATATTTATCATCACATTATCTGACACGCGTGCATTGAATTCGCTTACTTTCAGTGATTTCCTATACATTGCTGTACTGTTAGAAGAAGCCAACCAAAACCCAGAAGTATATTTAACGGTTCTGCAGAGTAGTGGTAGATTTTTCTCGGCTGGTGGTAAGATTGAGTCAGTAGTGAATGACGAAAGCGATGCTAATGCAAGTGAGGATGGGATAGAAAGAATCAAGACACTTATTGGGAAAGTATCCCCACCTAACGTGTATGTTACGAATGCGTTTGTGAAGCATGATAAGCCTATTATATGTTGTTTGAATGGGCCTGCTGTTGGATTAAGTGCGTGCTTGGTTTGTCTTTGTGATATTGTTTATGCGATGAACGAAGATGTATATTTATTGTTTCCATTTAGTAGTCTTGGATTTGTTGCTGAAGTAGGTAGTTCTGTTATGCTGTATGATAAATTGGGGGTGAATGCTACTAATGAGCACTTATTTTTCAGTTCGAAAATTCCGTTTAAAGAGATGGATGGTAAGATAATCACCAAGAATTACGGTATGAAAACCGTGAATAAGAAAGATTATGATTCTGTTACCAATCAATTCAACAGGCAAGTGATTGCAGACCTCAAGGCAAAAACTGAAGGGTTGCACATGGACAGTTTAGTTGCGATGAAGAAGCTGTTAAATTATGAGCCTAGAAGGAAGTTAATAATGGCCCAGTCATTGGAAACAAACGGGACGTTACCATTCTGGATCCAAGGGGAGCCGTTCAAGAGGTTTAAAGAGATGCAAGCAAAGACGAGAAGACACAAACTATAACAAATAGATATTAAGTAAGTAAAGATGTTCGTACGTATTAATGAGTGAATATAAATAAAGAAAGTGTTCCGTAGTGAAAACGGTTGTTGTTTAAATTTCAGCCATTTCTTCGTCATTTGTTTTAACGTAGATTCAATATTCGAAGTATTGAGAGGCAAGTAAGCAACCAACCAACTAACTAACTAACAAACGTTTTCCAGAGAAGAAACACCGATTTTTCAGAGCCGTTTGTTTCCTCTACTTTGAACTCCAACTGAAATAAAAATAAAGTGGGGAATTCCGTTTTATAGCAGAAAACGTTGTAATCAGGTACAAACAACAAAAAACCACGCAGTAGAAACTGAAATGGTTTTGGTGATGCGTGTGATACCCGGACAGTCGTTATTCACGGTGTGCAACTGTCCGGTAAGGAATGGAGAGCTGGTGTCCGGCCGGTGTCCAGTCGGTGTGAGTGGTTGTGCGTCTGGTTCTATGCTAATCTGGTTTGTGAACAACAAAATTGACGCATTTTTCTGATTCTCGCAATGGCTGAACACTCACTCATTCACCCAGTTGGACGGACTGCAGCAGTTGTTTGCACAGAACAGTTAGAATATAGGAGATTTATAATTGCGTCTTTGCATCGGTGAAGTTGTCGAAATTGTTGAAGTGGTTGTTCCATATGGTAAATACCGATGCTTCAATATTAATTACGCTATTGTTCCAATCTTACGTACTCTTTCTTCCTCTTTTCTCATTCTGATTCTGATTCCCGCACACTTCATACCCTAATAAACTCTACACACACACTAGAACATACGTACATACCCCTACACTTTACATTCTCTTGCCTTAGCCATGCAGCGTGCGGGTTAACTGTTTCTTTCTCTTCTGCTCGAGCCTTTAATTCCAAACTTTTTATTACCAAAGAAGAAAAAATCATAAAAAAAAGAAAAAAGAAAATAGAAATAAGAACTTCACACTCGGGTTTTTCCATCATCACCATCAATCACAAACAATTTTTATTAATTAATTTACTTATTCATATATTTTATTCTTTCTCCACTATTCATATTCTCCATCCAACTTTTGCCTGCCTTATACAATTATACCGTACTTATATTTATTTATATATAACCTTACACTATTATATAATCCAAATTCCGTTTTTTTATTTTTTTCCTTTTTTCAATTTTCCAGTTTCTTTCTCATCTAATACGTTTGGTTTTATTCTTGAATTGGTTTCTATTACATACCGGACTATTAATACAATATCAAATCTGTACAAGCACCCTATAATAGATATATATTCGTTTATATATATACTTATATATACTTCGCTTACCACAATTATATTATAGCATATAATAACATATCATATCATATCATATCATATCATAGCATAGCATAGCATAGCATAGCATAGCACATAGCATAGTATAATACTACATAAATCGCTGATCAATGGGACGTCCAAAGAAAGAAATCAGTGAAGAAAAAATTGAACAATTTCAAAGAGAATTAGAACTAGCAGGACACAGAACTGAAATACTTCTACGGGATAAAAAGGGTAGATCAAAATCGTGTCTTCTTTGTAGAAGAAGAAAACAACGTTGTGACCATAAAGTACCCAGTTGTACTGCTTGTTTAAAAGCTGGTGTCAAATGTATCCAACCAGTAAGATACTTGAATGCAACCAATAATAACACTACAAACGCTAAATCACCAAAAGATTCCAAGGCACCTTCAACCTCGGTTGATAATTTAAATATCTCCCTACAGATTGATAACCCGAGCAGAACTTCTAATTCAACTCCCGTATCTATACCGATACCCGCATCTTCGGTCTCTGCTTTGTCTCAACACCAGCATGCTATTATAACACCGAATTCCGAGATTGTATCTCCAACCATGGAGAAGAGAATATTAAAAATGAAAAAGGTTAGTAATAACAATACCAGCATCAAATCAAAGAGGAAACACGATAATAACTTCAACACAAACAAAGATGATTATACAAGATTACTAGAACAAAAATTAAAGCATCTCGAAGATTTAATAGATTTAACACCAAACTCCCCTGCATTCAATGAAAAATTATTAAAATACAACAAGATTTCAAACTCATTAGGTACTAATGCTAGTACTACAACTGCTACCAAATCAGAAAATGGCATTGTTAAGCAAAATCCATATCCACAGACAAACCATGTTCCTGTAACAAAACCACCACAAATATTTAACAAATCAGGTATAATACTACCCCCTTCAAACAATATAGTAAGTTCCTCCCCAGTGCCAAACACATCGAGTTTTGTACCATTACCAAGATCATCAGCACCCTCTGCATACTTCCAGAGACAAACTCTATCCTCTCCACAGGCTACGATACAAGCACCACCACCACAACCATCTCAAGATAATACCGCGACAATAATTCAGCAGCCAAGTCAACAGGCTAGCTCCATCCCAGCATTATCTTCTGATTCTTTGGAATCCATCGATTTCTCAAAATGCATCTTTGCCAAATATAACTTAAAGGAATTCCTCTCGTATGACCCTGCTTTCGAATTCGATGAAGAGCTATCACGTTCATTCCTAGATACATTCTTCACCCGTCTACAGTTCAAATACCCACTTCTAGATGAACAAGAAATATACACCTTCCATGAAAACTACATTCAGAACAACATATACTCATACTCAGACGACGAATTCCACTTCTCATGTGGTAGAATGTGGCTAGTCTACGCCATTTCAGCATGCTTGCACATGACAACAGGGAAGTACAAAGGTCAACCGCCAGTAAGATACTTCTCCACCGCCATTAGACACATTACGCGATGCGGAGAAAATTTAAACTATATTCAAAGGATAGAACTGCTAACTCTCCTCGTACTATATCTGCTAAGAACAGATAGAGATACCATGATTCTGTATGAAATTATAAGCGATGTCATGATCATCTGTAAGGATAAACTATGTCTCAATAAATGGAATGGTAATGATCCATTAGTAAACAAGAAACTAAGGCTGTTCTGGTGTGTTTATCTATTGGAAAGAATGATATGTGTAAGTGTCGGAAAACCTTACAATGTTCGCGAGGATGAGATTAGTTTACCCCTGTTCAGTGAGGACTCATTCAATACAAAGAATACAAAATCACACAGGGGCGTCCATTTCATCAATCAGTCTCTGACACTAAGAAGAATCGAATCAAACTTTGTCGAGAAATTGAATATCTTACCAAAGAGCATGACAACAGCAACCACTACTACGAATAACAATAACAATAACAAGGCCGCCTCTGATAAGGAGACTTTACAAAGACAATTGCCAATGGTCAAGAATTTTTTCCACGATCTAGAAATATGGAGATCTAACTGTATACAGACCTTTGTGAAGAATTTTGAAAATGAAACGTTGAAATTATACTACTACAGGTCTGTCCGTTTATTAATCCAACCCTACCTCGAAGTACTCACCCCAGAAGATAGACTATTCAGGGAGTGTCAAGCTGCAGCAGGACAAATCTGTCAATTGTACAAGATATTCCATCAACGTACTATAACAGGTCACTCCACTCCTGCAGTACATACTGTGTTTGTCGCTGGTGTTACACTGATATATTGCATGTGGCTAGCGAGGAACTTTGACGACCGAAGACGTAAGAAGTTGGGAGACTTCTCAAAACACACAAGACCCCTTGTAACTGCGAGTTTATTTTCGACGATGGATGATCTCAGAGCATGTTCGGTATGTCTTTATGTGATGACTGAAAGATCCAATTTTGCAAGGATCTTTAGAGACACATTTGATCAATTGATGAATGCTACAGTGGGGAACTTGATTGAGAGATGTGGTCCTAACAGTTCGGAATTAATCTATATGACAAATGACAATAAGGTATTTTTACAGGATGAATTGAATCAAAGCCATAATCAAAATAAGAAATCCAAGGCAAATACATCAAAGGATACTTCGTCTAAGAACAAGAAAGAAGATGGGGATGGTGAAGGAGGAAGAGATCAAAGAGAAAAGAACAAAGTGGATGGTACCAGTAACAAGAACGGTATGCCTCCTGCAATGAACAGGACTTTTGGTAGAGGACAAGTGGAAGAACATGTTGGATTTGTTGCTAATTCCCAGGTTGACCTAGATGAATTAAAAGAATTAAAACGTAAACAGGGCGTATTGGAAAAGACCACAGTGCCAAAAAGTTTATCTCATTTATTAATTAAAGATAATGAGAAACAAAGGCATAGAGACGGACACGGAGATGGACAAGAAGAGGATGAAGAGGATGAAGAAGAGGATGAAGAAGAGGATGAGGACATGGAAGAACAAGTTGGTAATGAAGATGAAGATAATGGGAACGATGATGAGGACAACAGTGATAAAGAGAATAACCAATATATTGTCAAGAAACCAATTAATTTAGTTGAATTTAATTGGAAAAACTTCGAACATCAGGCATTTTTGCAGCAGCATTTTGCTCAACAAAACTTGCAAGCATATTTGAGTTCGTTGAATTATTTCTACAATCCTACTGAACATTACGATGGAAGCGGTAATGACAGTGCGAATACTAGCGCTAATGGTAGCACCAATACCAAAACCAATAATAATACCAGTAGCAATACTAATACTAATGGTAATAATAATAGTAATAGTAATACTAGTGGTACTGCAAATAATAATGTTGTTTTTCCAATGAGTGTTGACGTGTTGCCTCAGGTTCAACAAGGTAATAAGAATGAACCCAGCAGGAATAGTAATAGTAACAACAACGATAACAGTACTAATGATAATAGTAGTAATAATATCGTATATCCTAGTTCAAATAACAACAGCATCGTATACCCTGCTACGAATAATAACAATACCAATGTAAATATGTATTCTAGTGGCACCGGTAGCGGTAATGGCACTCACAGTAGCAATGGTAACAGCAATGGTATTATGAACCAAAGCGCAAGTAATATAAACGCAAGTAACCGAACAGATGGAATATTATTTAGTAATGGTACACATGATATGATCAACAATATCTCTACATGGACTACGAATTCTGTGAATGAAATGATACCATTTGCTAATAACAATGGCAGTACAGGAAATAATATATTCGAAGATATGGCTATGAACACTACTCTCGATATGAATTTGACTGCTGGATTGAACCTTACTGGCGGTTTGAATGGAATGAATACTGGATTAAGTAATGGCACTGCTAATGCGACTTCGAACGGGAATGGTCTGAGTAATGGCATGAATGTGAACAAATACATGGATATGGTTATGCCGGGATCCTCAATCGTACCATCATCTCAGCAACAGCAACAGCAGCACCAACAACAACAACAACAACAACAACCACTGCCACAACAGCAACAACAGGAAAATAATACGAACTACCACATAGGCGGCACACCGGGTAATACTCGAGTAGTCGATGAGTTTTGGACCGTGAATGATGATTATGGCTTTCTTACATAAACCATTACATTAGGTATTAAATAAATAGATAAATAGATAAATAAAGAAATGAATGAATATAGATTCGTTCTTAATGATAACAAAGCAGCTCGTTTTACCTAAATAGGCAAACTTCAAAACCCAGTCCAGTCCAGTCCAGTCCAGTCCATTCCGTGCAGGGCAGGGCAGTGCGGAAGTTCGGAGTGTGTATGGGTGGGTGGGCAGATAGGTTTATCAGTACATTTCCAGAGACGGGTTGCCCTCACAATTGCATAAGGATGCGGCAGTGTGGGGGAGCCAAGCAACACCGGAGGAAAGGAAAACAGGAACGCGCGGGACACACAGGAACCCAGAAAAAGCAACCACCGGACAAACAACCGGACGGATTTGTTTGTTTACAGTTTGACTGTTTGTGTTTGCCCCTTGTTTTCCGGACACCCATGCCCATGCATAAGACATGCACGATCTCTTCTGTGTGTTTTCGTTTTTATTTTTTGTTGAACAGAAAAACCAGAACAGAATTGATAACTGTCCGGCACAAATTTCTAATCTAAATACTCCAGTTGTTTCTCTGAGGATCCGAGATATTACGAACGGTAGATAAGAAGAACCTGCCCGATCTGTGAAAATTATATACCTCTCTCTCTCTCTGGCACCAGACAGAACAGAAGAGAACAGAACCAATTAATTTTATGTAATAAATAAATTATATAAAAATTGACAGGTTTTCTCGTAAGAACCAGTTTTTGTTGTGGATAAAGCATATTTTTTTTAGGTTTACCCCCTTTCGTGTTTTCATATCTTGCTTGACTTGATAAACAATGTATATATATACTTGTATATTTGTATATTTGTGTTTTGCATATATATTCTGTATTCATCATCGTAATACTCTTTTGTATCTCTCTTCTAAGCTTGTATATACGTATTCCCGCACTCATATATACAGATCATTTATTACTGTGTACAGCTATAGAATCAGGTTCAACTGCTGATACCATTCAACTCCATTTGATTACATTATATTAGATTAGACAGATCACTACATACAGTCTTTTGCTCTTTTTCTAATTAACTACATTTTTTTTTGCATCTATTTTATTTTAGTTTTTGTTATTTACTTCTTTCCTTTACCTCCTTTTCCATCGGTTTCACTTTTTTATTTTTTTTTATTTTATTTTTTTTTTAATTTTCCCTCAACTATCATTACCTTAGCACCGGATGATAGTATCAGCGAAGCTTCCTACTAATGCCGCTACTACGGATGATATTCCATTCCTAACTAACTTAAGAAAGAGAACTTCGATTTTGAAAGATAACTCTATCAAAAATAACAACAATAATAATAGTGATTCACTACCTAAAAATGTCAGATTTGCTTCAAACTTGACTACAATTAAAAAATTTGATAGATTCGCTGAACCTATTACAATCTCAAATGAAAACTCTCCTAATCTGTCTCCTCTCTTATTACCAATAAATGGCAACAAAAATGAGGTACTTATTAACTTAGATGGTAACGATTCATTTGATGATCCATGCTGGTTCAACAATCTAAGTAACTTAGCACATCTAGACCTAGAAAGAACTGACTCTAATGATTATGATCCTGATTATTTAAACCTAAATTATACAACAAAATTGTTACCCTTACCTCTATCCGTATCTTCTTTTTCTTCTTCGTCTTCTTGTTCTAATAAACAACCAGATATCTTTGATATAAATTCATTTCTAGATAACAACGATAATGGTAATGATAATGATGCCACAGATACTAACACACCTACTAATGACAACAATACAATAATTCCAAGAAATTTGAATACGAACCCTATTATTCCTGCTGATAGCTGGCTATTGGTCAATAACAATAACTCGTCTCTAACTAACAATAATCTAAATTTAAAAGATAATAACGAAATCGTTAACTATTTAAATGGACAAAATATTAAATTAATATCGTTAAACCAATCTCCAAAGTATAAAAACAAAATCACAGGCCAACTAGTAGTAAATAATTTAACTTTCGAAAAATGTATTGAAATTAAATTCACTTTCAATAACTGGGAAAATATACACTATGTTAACGCTACTTTCGAAAGATCAGTTAACAAACAATTCGATCTCTTCAATTTCATTATAGATCTTAACAGATTTAAATTCTTCTTACACATCAAGAATTTATTAACCAATGCTTTGATCGATATAGAACTATGTTGTAGATATGATGTCATGAATGAAACTTATTATGATAACAATAATTACAAGAACTATAAAATTTCATTGAAGAATGAACAAGCACAGGAAAGCGAAACTGATAATAAATCAACAAAGAAATTCGTTAGCAAAAATATAAAGTCAAAGGTACGCCAACGTCACCATACAAGAACGTTCAGTGATAATACAGACTATTTCAATACTTCTCCTTTGAAATACCAAGATTATAATGACAATGCTACAAAAGCTTTTAATAGTATCAATAACGTTAAAAATAAAGCTGTTTGTCCTGGCGCTGAAGTTGTCAATTTATCTACCACACAAAGAGCTAAGATTGTAAATGCATGTACCAATACCACTACTCCTACCCCTGCCCCTGCCCCCGTCGTTAATACAACGACTACTAATACTAATGCTAATGTTATTTCCAGCACAATACAACCAAATTTAAAGACCGTCAAAAATGAAGGTTTCATTAAGTCAAAATCAAGTTCAGATTTATCCTTATCCTCATGCTCGTCTCTCTCGACTATCTCGACATCTTCTGCATCGTCGTTAGATTCATTCGAGACTGAGAATTTTAATGCTTTGGCTAAAGAGCGTCTAAATGATTTGGATTATTACAAGAATTATTATAATGTTGATAATACGGCTGCTACCACCACAACAACAACAGATAGTAGTCTTAACCCAATATTTCAATCATTGAGTAATGTCAGTGATAAACTCTATTTCCGTAACTCTATTCCACAGCCTTATAATAACATAACAAATATTGAAGATACAACAAACACCATAACAAGCAATAGCGAAATTGATGATTTACAAAGCATAATCACTGATTCAACAATAAACCCCCATTATAACAATAACACAAATATCATTAGTACAAGTTCTCCCAGCTTAGCCAACCCATTTTGGAAAAATAATAACTCAAATGATACTTTAATTCTAAATAACATAATCACCAACACTACAAGTACCACCAATAGCAATAGCAACAGCAATGAGAATAATACAATTATTAGCTCTTCTGATGACAATAACACAATAGTTCATTCATCAAACATAAACATAAATACAAATCCAATTACAAATCCAAACCCAATCAAAAACAACAATATAAATACAAACATTTTAAGTGATTCGAATGATTTTGACTACCAATCATTATTAAACTCATATTGTTTCTTCACACCAAATGACAAGAATGATAACTCATCTCGTTCTACTCCAACAATTAATGATAGTGGTGATAATGATAATCACCATATAACCAATAATTTCATCAATCACAACTTTGCATATTTTGATTCTTTAATTAAGGATTAACGTTTTCATTCACATGATATTATATTATACATCTTTATTTTATTTTATTTTATTTTATTTATTTCTCTTCATATTTCTACAATTATACATTGATGTAACAAGTATCCAAACAACATATATATCTATACAAATAGTTTTTCTTTTACTTATACCGAATACATACATATATAAATTTATATACATAAATTTTAAAGCTTATTATCTAGTTAGTTTCGCAGATTATTCATCAAATAATTGACTCACTATCCAGAAAGAAAGAATATTTTTCTATGTTACATAACCGGACTTCCAATATTAAGATACGGATCCCACATTTGATAAGAATAAAATTGATCGGAAATAAACTAAAGGTTTTCTACAAGTCTGTACTATATATATAATTATTTTTTTTGTATTAAAAGATTCAAAACTCAATTCTGTTGAGATATTACTCTAACAACATAGAGCAAGATGGATCTTATTGTATGAACAATATAAAATAAGGAGAGGGTATAAATTGATAAGGCCTTGAGATATATAAGGCACATTATCTTAATATTCCTACGTATAATACTTATTTAACTTCTATAGAAAAAAGTCTAACAGATACATATATCAAGTCTATATATAGTATTTGTGCAACCTATGAATATAAGCCACCTCAGAGTATAATGCCCAATCATTAATTCAGCAAATTTCACTAAACTTATTTTGTGTCACAATTTCAAAATTGTTTTGAAAAACGAAACACAATATCCATAAAAGATCAAAAAGTTAAAAAAAATAGCAACAATACTGTATTTTTTATTTAAACTAACGATCTATTCATTCTCATATAAACACACAGAACATATATAGTACCGGATGACTCGATTAAAACAAAGACAAAGAATAAAGTCACCCCAGAAGCAAATAAAATTTCAACCAACAAATGAACAGTTTTTGTTTGACCCCAATTCAACACCAAAAAGACAGCATTATGATACTGACTTTACCACTCCACAACATCTCCAAACGGCCCAATTACAATCAATATTAAAACCCAATTCAAAAATTATGAAAAGGATTAATCAATTGATAGATGATATTTTCGAAGCTTTAAATTTAAATATCCCATTACCACAAATTAAAACGATAACAAAATTACAAAATTTACACAGGCAAGTAATAGAAAATACATCATTTTCGGTAACTTCTTTAGCTAATTCAATTAACTCTACACAGCAAAATAAAACAGACTACGGTAAACTAATCGATGAATATCAAAAAAAGATACATAAATTAGTTAAAGATAATGAAATACTAATTAATTTATTGGAACTGGAAAAGTTGAAAAATGGAACTCTAATGACACAAAAAACATTTTGCGCAAGCCCGGAATCGAACCGGGGGCCCAACGATGGCAACGTTGGATTTTACCACTAAACCACTTGCGCTATTCAATAATGTTTTTGTTGTATCGTCAACTAGACTAATACAATTTATTCAGAATGGGAAACAGAGGGTCAGATGGGTTATTATAATTAATATGTATATGACTAACTAAGTATATAATATCTAACTATAATTCAGAGTGCAAGCGCAGATAGTTCGGATCGACAATCAATTGTTATTCGTTATTCAGATTGAGTAATTATTACTTGTCTTTTTATCTATTAATCTAATGTTCATAATCCTATAAACTCAGATCTCCAATGTCTATAAACTGGGAAATTATGCCACTATTTATACATTTCGAATTCCTCAATTCTTGTTGGGGAATCCTGCTGGAATATTAACCAACAATAAGTTAATATTACAAGATTAAGGTAAAATAAGCAATATTTCATATCTTCAGTTCATCTATTAACAACATTTACAGTCATTTAGTTTTTCATTTAGTTTTTCACAAGTTCGCGCGTGGTAAAAACGAAACAAGAAAATTATGAGAAACAGAAAAGAATAAATACATTAAATAGGGAT
>JAJLYB010000133.1:0-32193 GCA_030674245.1 Jamesozyma piceae
AAGAGGAAGTAAATATCTTTTACTACTTGTAATCTTTGTATAAAAGTTCGGTTTATTATAAAATAATAATTATGTAAAATAAATAAATAAATTAATTAATTAATTAAGAATCAATATCAATCAGATTGTATACTTGAAGTATTGGTCTATTTATACGTCTCTGGGAAGTGAAGTAAGGTGTGAAAATATTTCACATCGTCGATAAGTTATACTATTCTCGTTGACCATCATCTGTAATCATTATAAGATAATTGTTTGGAGTCAAACATTGATTTCCTTATATGAACACTCGTGTCGTTCATAACTTTCTATATGCTATTGTTTTATTTTCGTGTTTCGTTTTCAATCGCGTTCGTGGTTGTTAGTAACCCTCGTATTAAACTTGATATCCTATAAACTACCCATATTATATTCATAGTACCATATAATATTCATAGTACCATATAATCTCCATTTCAGCAAATATTTATATAAATTCTTATATATAATTTATAAGAAGTTAGAGTAATTAATTTAACTTTTTTATAGAAACTTTGACAATCATTGCTTTTAGTTTTAACCCATATCTAAAGAAGATCTGTGTTAAAAAATTCTGATGTGAGTACTTGTAATTTCTACTTTATAATCTAAATGGAGTATATAAGGGATTATCTTTATATTCCTATGTATAATACTTTTTTAACTTAAATAGAAAAAGGAGTAGCAGATATTTATATTAAGTCTATATATAATATCTGTGTCACCTACGAATATTAAACCCCCTGAATATAATGTCTAACCTCTCATTCAATAAAGCAAGCATCATGTCTTCTAGTAATCTTTGGAAAATCAATAAGTCTATATATCCAAGTTAGGTTAATGATATCTAATTCGGGATACTCGGTTTCTAAATATTAATTATAAAGATCTTAATTTACAAACTTAATAAAATATTACCACATATGTAAATTAAAATAGATGTTACTTTGGAAATTATTATGATTTATTAGTCTTTAGTATAAATTAGCATGTTACCTAAATTAGGTTCTTTATTTTTTGACCAAATATATATTACTGATTAGCTGATAATAATAAAGACTTAGAACTATACATTGTTATAGTATAACTGGATTGGTTTCCTTTAAGCTATAAACTTTATATATTATATATTATTAATTTACTTATTTGTCCTTTTCTATTTCTCATAATTTTCTTGTTACGTTTTTTACCACGCGCAAACTTGTGAAAGCCTTAAAGAAAAACTAAATGAGTGCGAATTCCGTTAACAGATGAACTGAAGATACGAAATATTGCTTATTTTACCTTAATTTTGTAATATTAATTTATCATTCATTAATATTTCAGCACATATCTATATAGATATAACAGAATACCAAGCTCTAAAAACAGACAAAATATTTGCTATAAAAACTGAAAAAGGATTACCTTCGGAATTTATTGGAATGCTACCAACTGCAACAAAACATATGGTTATCATACTACTTATTGATTATTGTAGTGACTGAACGATTACAAGACCTAGTTTGGCAATCATAAAACTATAAATGCCCAATAACTAGTTACTTTTTTTTTTCCATTATATCCTACCGTTTTAACTCAATAGTTGTGCTCCATAATATTCCATTAATAGTAACATTTGAATATAAACTTAAAATTAAACTACTAGTAGTGTAGGAAGTAAAAATTATGTATAATTATAAAGAATAAGCACTTTCTAATAAGGAAATGCTATAATTAGTTTGTTGCGGACGGCATTTAACAATATATAAACTAGGGGTTAAACAGTAGATTCTTCTTCCTCCTTCTTGTGTAAGCTTTCACTTTTCTTTGGGACTCTTGCGAGATAATAGAATAAAATAGCCCCAATATAATTAATTGCAATGTAACAAATAAAAATACCAAAATTCCTCCATCTTCTTGAGTATTTGGAACTCACAGATTTTAAGTAATCATTGGTATAGGAAATTTGACATATCCCACACGCATCAGGAGAGTCGGTAGGAACTAAATAACCAGTTCCTGCAGACTTCAAATATGGATCCAAATACTGATTACATGACATACCAGATGGAGGATTGACAACTAAAATTTCACTCTTACTACAAACAACCCGCACATTTGCAACACCGGTAGCCAACAAACCATCAATCAAGTAAGTTAAAGGTGACACTCTATACATAAATATCCAAAACCTTGGCATACCACCTGGAGTAACTAAAACACCACAGAAACACAGACACATGGTATACATTAAACTAGCCATATTAGCAGCATTTTCAGCAAGATCATTAAATGAAACACACAGTAAACCCATTGAACCAATGAAAACATAGAATGCAGTGGCAAATAGCCAGAACAAAGCCCCTCTTTCATGTAATTCATGTGCCTCCGAGGCATTTGTATAGAAACCAATTGGGTAGTAGAAAATCAAAAAGGCCAAGGTACCAGCTAGTATATTCCAAGGAACTTCGACAATAATTTGAGAAGTAATAAATGCCTTCCAGGAGAATGTTCTAGATGGTCTCTCTCTTGCTTCATATAAATCTCTCTGTTGAACAAAAGTAGGTAAATATTGTTGTAATAATGGATTAAAGATAACCGTGAACATGAAAATAGCCAACATTTGATTCTGTAGACCTTGTAAAGACGTACCTGCTTTGAAGAAAGTAAAACCAATAAACAATTCGTTGAAAATAGTTAAAATAAACTTGGACCATAAATATTCAGGAGATCTCCAATACTGTTCAAATAGACGAACACTAACCAATCTAACTTGAGTACTTATACTAGAAGCAAACTCTTTTGAATGCTCTTCATTATCAAAATCTAATGTAGAACTATTTGGTAATTCTTTCTCCATTCTATCTAATTCTGCATGTACAGCTTTAAATTCATCAGAGTTTCTCCAAACTTCATAATAATCTTGATTAGCATGAGAACCTGGAGCAGCACCAACAACTTCCAGCATCCATTCAGCTGGGTTTGCATCCGGAGGACATGGATGAGAACCATGGCTTTCGAAATACTGGATCATTTTTTTACAACCTTGACCCAAATCACCAAAATAAACAGTCTTACCACCCTTTTGTAAAAATAGCAAACGATCAAACTCCTGCATTAAAATAGCGGATGGTTGATGGATAGTACACAAGATAGCTTGACCATGATTGGCTAGTTTTCTCATTAATTGACAAATAGACCAAGCAGTTTGGGAGTCTAGACCAGATGTTGGTTCATCTAAAAAGACTAATAACTGTGGTTTAGCAGCTAATTCAACACCTATGGTTAATCTTTTTCTTTGTTCAACATTTAAACCTTCACCAGGAACACCAACGACAGCATCTGCATATTTTTCCATCTCTAAGATTTGAATAATCTGTTCAACATACTCTTCTTTTTCTTCATTGGAAACATTCGCAGGTTGACGTAAGTAAGCAGAAAATCTTAATGATTCTCTAACAGTAGAAGTTTTCAAATGTAAATCTTGTTGTTGACAATAACCAATAGATCTTGGGAAAGATTGATCACGAGGACGACCGTCAACAAGAACATCACCAGTAATAACACCCATTGTAACTCTCTCAGCTAAACAATCCAATAATGTTGTCTTACCAGCACCAGAGGAACCCATTAAAGCAGTTAAAGTACCAGGTTTAACCCAACCATCAACATTATCTAAAATTTTTCTGGTCTCCTTTTTTATTTGAACTTCATACGATAAATTTCTCCAATGGAAAATAGCTTGAGATTTACTCAAAGCAATTGGATCTTCTTTATTTGATATGTCTGAGGTAGCATCATACGAATCCTGTAGTAGCTTCCTATCTGTGATACTATCGTTTGTAGCTGAACCCTTTTCTAAGTCATCGATACTGCTGGAATCACTCTTATTTAATTTCTTTTGTTTTTTCATCCTTCTAATGACACTTTGTGGGAAGACTAATATTTCACCTTTTTGTTTTGCACCTTCATTGTATTCACAGACAATCAAATAGACGAATAAGAAAAAGATAACGTAAGCCATTCCAACACCAAAGCCCCTCCATTTATGTTTATGTTCGTAATCGTAACTCACCTTTAAGAAGTTATCACCTAGAATATAATCTTGGCCAGGAACTGCACCACGACCAGCACAAATCTTTTCCGAACCAGTAGCATTAACATATTCAGAACCAGATGGAATATATTGGGAACACTTATATTTGATATTATGGAATTCGTTAATCATAAGAGATTCAAACAAATACGATAAAGGATTGATATACCAAATCCACCTAGACCAACCTAACATTTTTGTCTTTGGAATTGCAAACCCAGCATACATTGATAAGGTTAATAATAACATGGATGCCGGTACCATAGCTTCTGCGACTGACTTGGCAATTGAACCGACAGTTCTAAATAAATGTGACATGGCAAAGATAGCGACGATACTAATTAACAAATAGAAGAAGAATACCCCTCCATTCCTTCTGAAATCTACTAAGAAATAATAGATAATATTGAAACAGATACAAATGACAAGCTTTGTTGGGATTTCTGAAATTACAGATGCCAAAGCATCAGCACTTGGGTGGTATAGAGAATATGTTTTGTGTTTTTCTGTGATTGGTCTAGCTTCATATAAGGAAAAAATTTCCAATAGACATGAAAAGGCATTGAATAACACAGCAAAATACATTGCAGCACCTCGAGAATAAAAGGTATCAGTACCGTGAGACTTCATAATTTTGTAGAACATGGACCCTAAGATAAAAGCCATTGAACAATTACCAAAGATCATAAATATACTGATACTGGGGTCATTTTTAATTCTCCAAATATTTCTTGTTAAAAGGTATTTTACTTGTAGACCGAAACTGACGGTGTATGGGGATCTTTGTCTTTGACGCTTTGATTGTCTTGCAACATGACCTTCCCTGATTTCTTCTTTCTGATTTCCAAAATCAGATTGCAACTTTTGATCAATTTGAGCGGATAACTCTTTATAGTCTTGTGATTGTAACCAATATTCGTTCATTTCCTTTGCTGTTCTTGGGACATAAATTCCCTTTCTAATGAATTCAGGATTAACTATTCTTTCAGCTGGACTGGTTACAGCAGTTAAGAAATCTGCCGTTGTTTGTCTGTCTGGAGACACATAGCCCATATCTTGAAAATATTTCTTGGCTTTTGAACCTGGTCCAAAGTATAATTGGTAACCATCATCTAGGACACAGACTTTATCGAAAAGCTCATAAGCATCCTGTGAACACTGATAAATAGCGACAGTGGCGGAATTATTTTGTATGGTTGCCTCAGTTTTCAAAGCTTTGATGAACTCTAAAGCAGTAGCGGAATCCAAACCTCTTGTAGCATTATCCCAGCATTGAAATTTAGAACCACAGATAGATACCTCAGCAATTGAGACTCTCTTTCTTTCACCACCGGAGACACCTCTGATGAAATCATTACCGACTTTTGTGTTTCTTGTATGTGATAAACCATAAGTCGCCATTGCTACCTCAGTAATATGTCTTGCAAATGAGTCTCTATCGACACCCTTGATACGATTCTGTGGTGTCTTTAATTTTGCTACGGTGTATAAGGTTTGGTAGACGGTCAAGTTAGGAAGATGTATATCTGCTTCTGCATTGTATACTACATCACCACGGTAATGTCTCTTTACTTCCTTTGAAGAAAGGCCACTATATGAGATAGTTGAATCCTTACCTACTTTGAAACCATGGGTATTTGAAGAGATTGATTTCAGAAGAGTTGTACAACCGGCACCTGGTCTTCCAAGGACGACCAGTAATTCACCTGGGTTGATTAGACCTTCCATAGGTTTCAAGATATTGAAAGTATCCTTTTCATCAGCTGGTTTAATCTTTCTGTATAGTTCGCCGAGGACTTTTTTGGGCTGGTTGATAATGTTGGCTTGGTATTCTATGTCAGTAGAAGTACCAGATGCTGTCAAGTTTTTCCAGGCACAACCTAGAGAATACGGTCTATAGTAATCCGGGTCACTCTTTACTAGGTTTGCCATGTTTTTAACCCAGGCAGAACTTGAAAATTCATCTGAAGTTGGGTCTAACTCTGGAGTATAATCAGGATCGCCTTGATCTAACACTACAGGGTTTACACCGTCCACGTTTGAGAAGATAGAGTTACTTCCAGTGGGAGTAACAAAATTGCCTTGGTTGTCTCTTGTAGATGACGAACCGTTGCTGCTTTGATTAGTTAATGTTTTTGCTAGACTTCTAATTTTCTGTCTGGCCTTGTTGTCTAAACCGTGGTAGGGATGTGTTGTTGAAGAACCATCATCATTATCGCTATATTTAGTTGGACTTGTAGTAGACAAATCGCTATGGATGCTCATCGCATTTTTCTGATCTACCATGTGTAATAGGCGGGCAGAACGATGCGTTGGAATGTTAAATAAAACTCTTGTTATATGGCAGAAAAAATTATACAACAATAGTATTAATTGGTTGCTAGAGATGTGTACTAGTATTGGGGTAATTTCGAAAATCAAGGTAACGAGATGCCAGATAGGAGTATAATTAACTACATTTATATATGATATTTGTTCAATCGAATAACTGGTGCACTATGATATATAATATATAATTAAATGCTACAGAACTGTTCCGTGGGATCGTAATGCATCGAGGCTCTAACTGTAATTTTCGCATTAACCGGCTGATTTGTCATGTTTTGTTGTGTAGTATTTTAATAGAGCAAAACCGTGAAGGTCTAAATGGAATGGTTAATGAATCGACTCCAAAAGATGAGTACTCGTAGTGAAAGCAAATAGAAAAAAATGATAATAAATTTACTTCAAATTGCAACCAATTCGTCAATTGAAAACATTAGTAAAGGATGTTTATGTTTAAGCAAAAAAATTTCAATTTATTCCTGAGTGCATTTTTTTGCCGAGAATGAAGCGAAGTCACCTGAACAATAGATTGTTTACTTACATAAGAAATTGCTTACTTAATTGTGGATTGTTCCGCGGGATCGATAACACTATAGAGAGAGGACATGTGCATCCCGCGGAAACACATCCAATTTAATCAGATAGACTGAAATAAACTGAACTGAACTGTTGATTGTATACAAACTAGATTATATCTCCCCTATTTTATCTCATTCTATCCCGCGGAACCAAACTGTTAGTAGGTTGTGTTTGGGTACTGTGTCCTGCTAAAGTCCGACGTGAAGTGTCTATTCTAGTATTACAAACAATAGCACAACGATTATGAATATGGATACTTTATCATTATGGCTGTGACAATTACTGAGACTACGGTTATGACTAAGACTATGATTGGTTTATTATTGCAATGTTATAAACCACATGCAAGCCAGTCAAAGAAAGTAATTAAGTAAATACGGTTGTCTTGTCTGTCTATCATTTTAACTAGTTTGGTAATTTATCAAACGTAAACACTCTATTACACTAGTCACATCGATATCTATTTATATCGACAACAGGAACAACTCTTGTTTCTTTCCTCAATTATATGGCTAAAGCCCGTCTTCTTATCTTCCCGACCTGTCTCCTAATCTTTCTCTGTTTTCTGCCACACCAATCACTGCACCCACTCTAATAACTAGACCTCCCTGTATAACCTCGGTGATTTTGAAAACATTCCTTCTTGACAAAAGACAGAATGAAAAAGACGAAAAACAAACAACTTTTCAAGCAGTACTCGAACAGTTAGCCCCCCTTTATCTTGGATCATATAAAATGCATATTTTTCACATTACATAATTTTTCCTTATTTTTACAAAATACGTAAACCAAGCCAATACAAATTAAATAAAATAAGTACTATATAGCAATGTCCTCTGTAGTAACTCTGAATAATGGTGTCGAAATGCCCTTAGTAGGCTTAGGCTGCTGGAAAATTCCAAACGATGTTTGTGAATCACAGATCTACGAAGCTATCAAACTGGGGTATCGTCTATTCGACGGCGCAACTGACTACGGAAATGAAGTAGAAGTTGGAAAAGGTATCAAGAAAGCAATCGACGAAAAATTAGTGAAAAGATCTGACCTCTTCATTGTCTCGAAATTATGGAATAACTTCCATCACCCGGATAACGTCAAACCAGCCTTGCTCAGAACTCTCAAAGATTTAGGTCTGGAGTACCTAGACCTATACTACATTCATTTCCCTATTGCCTTTAAATTTGTTCCATTCGGCGAAAAATACCCTCCAGGCTTCTATACGGGAAAGGAAGATGAAGCAAAAGGAATCATTTCAGAGGAAAATGTCCCATTGATTGATACCTATCGTGCTTTGGAGAAATGTGTTGATGAAGGTTTAATTAAATCAATCGGTATCTCAAACTTCAATGGTGGTTTGGTCCAGGACACCTTACGCTACTGTAGAATTAAGCCAGCTGCTTTGCAAATCGAGCACCATCCATATTTAACTCAGCCGCAACTCATTGAATATTGTCAATTGAAGGATATTCAAGTCGTAGCTTATTCTTCATTTGGCCCTCAATCATTTATCGAATTAGACCTCGAATTGGCAAAGGATACGCCAACACTATTTGAACATCCAGTGGTTAAAACAATTGCACAAGCACACGGTGCGAATACAACCACTTCACAAGTTTTGTTGAGATGGGCAACTCAAAGAGGTATTGCTGTCATTCCAAAGTCTTCAAAACCACAGAGATTACTGCAAAATCTAAATATTGATAAGCAATTGACTTTAACAAACGAAGAGTTGAATCAAATTTCAGCTTTGAACAAGAATATTAGATTTAATGATCCTTGGGACTGGTTAGATTCAAAATTCCCAATCTTTAAATAATTTTTAATTGTACATATTTTCAATATTTTTATTTGATTTTTTGTTTTATATATTTTACCCTATTATGTTTCGAAACTCACTCCGAAACAACAATTCATTAAAAATAGAATTTATGTATACAAAAAACTGAGTATTACAAATTTTTTGGGAATCACTACACACACATATATATATATAAATACCCACAAATTAATTTTCATTATAAATTTCATTCAGAAGTCAAATCAATTATATCCAGACTATCATCATCATCAAAATTATTATCGGTATGATGCTTATCAACCCTCTTATCAGCCTTGGCATTATTGGATATAGTATTATCACTCATCTCAATACCTAATTCATTCATATTATACTCATTTACCAACACAGTCTCAGGCCTCTTCCTCGGTACTGAACTCGGATATGGCTTCCTAGGAATGAATGGCGATACTTCACCCCCACGTCTTCTTCCATGTCTTATCGGTTTAGTCACTGGTCTTGGTACCGTATTCGGTCCGGCCGTTATGTTACTATTTTCCAATGTCCGTGCAGGCGCAAAACTGTTTAAAGCTGCAACACCAAACTCTGGTATTTCCCCACTATCTATTCTTGGCGGTGTTCCTGATATACCCAACAAATTTTCTGAATGGTTGCCTATATTGTCATGTATAGGTATTAGTGGTGTTTGAGTTTGGCCTGCTAAAGTGATATTAGCATTATTATTGATGGGTACTTCATTCGCGTCAACTGGAGATGGCAGCCCTGATAAACCCAATAAGGAATGGGAAGTTAATGCCTGAGACGGTGGAGGTGATGTTGCTAATGGTACGATATCCGAAGTTAAGGAACTCCTCTTAGCTCGATTTCTCTCAGATGTTGAGTTTCTTATAACATGCGATGTGGCTTTTGAAAACTGTGACAACGGTGTATCTGAGTCAACACTTTCTGTGCCATTTATATTATCTACATTATCATTATCATTCTCTTGGACAAAGTGAGGTGGACTTGTCTCAGATAGAGCTTGCATTATTTGTGCTCCTTCTTTTGCACCATCATCTTCATCGTCATCTGAATCCAATGATATTATAATAGGGTCATTTGCGTTATGCGAATTAGTCATGCTGGGTATATTTTCTATATTATTTGTCGAAGTTTCTTGTTTAACAGGATTCTTGTTATTCTCGAAATTATCACCATTATTATCATCATTATTATCGTTTTCCTCATTGATCATAACCCAAGAACCGTCAGAAGATATTTCTACTTGTTCAACATCATCATTTGATTTTTTCAAAATATCATCAACGTACTCAGATATAGCTAATTTTTGCAATGGGATATTTATCTGACACACTGGGCATTGCCATACTGGAACTTGTTGTTGTGAATGCAAATACCACAATGCATCAAAACATTGCAAATGCTTACAGGATGTCGACTTGGCAGGGTATTTCATCCTTGTATATGATATTGGGCATTGCAAACTCAACACCGTTGATGTAGTTACAAAATCATCTTCATCTTCTTCATTTAAAGTTTGCTGGATATATGTTATTGTTGCTTCTCTGCTTATTTTTGAATGGGCTAGCGCCTTGCTCAACAATTCTTCAGGTGTCACAACTTCTACAATATAACAAGACATTTGATGTTCAATTTTGGTAAAAGCATATATAATTTCTAGAGAGTTTATCTGGGATGGTTGTAATTTTACATAGGGCGATAAATCAGCAGGTTTAGCTGTGCCTGGTTTATTTTTGATACCTCGAACATTATCTGTAATCTTATTTCCATTAAACAAAATTTCATTTGGGAAAGGGAATTGTATTGGCGATTTGGTATTTGGATTTCCATATGCATGTTTTTCGTTACAAAAGAGGTATAATTTCCAATTATTGTGTATTTTAAAGTTATTTATATCTTGTAGTGTTAAGGAAAATTTTACAGTTGCTGTTCCTCTCCCCGTCGTTTTCTTCAATATATTGGATGAATGATTTACAAATTTTATTAATTTGAAAAACGTGGATACTTGGAATGCTGCTAGATCTGACAAACTTTTAAGTTTAGGTTTTGGTATACTTTGTGTTTCTTTGTGGTTTGAATTATTATTATTATTATTTTTGAACTTCACAGTAAGTGTGCCTGCTTTAACTGCGGTCCAAACATCCAGATAAACAGGAAGTGGCGTTTCATCATTTAATATTTTCTGTATAAGCACATGCATAGCTTTAGGCCTCCATGGGTCAATACGCCCAATCGACAGTGATGCCTTTATATGATCTCTTATTCGATCCTGAAGTTGACTTTTACGTCCATTCAACGGCAAGCTTATCGATCGACAAAGTTCTTTTAATTCTGTAACTTTCAAATTTTCCATTTCGGCTATTGCTACTTGAATTTCATGCTGTAAACCTCCCCCAACCCCAGTACTCTGAGTTGCATTAACGCTTCCACCAGTATTTGTCATTTTCAGTCGTCATGCAATGAGCTTAGCCAGTATGTTAATATTTGATCGATTTTTCCCCTTCTAGGTAAGGCCCTTTAATGGTAAACACAAAATGCAAATTGTAGTGGAAAAGAGTGTGTATTATCAATAATGTATCCTCTACCAGAGAGTTCTCTTCTTGCTTCTATATTAGAAATATTAAAATTAGTTTTATTGCTTAATTCTCACCTATTTCGTCTTTGGTCTCTTAATATTATTGTTTTTTTTCAATATCCAAGACACTACTTTTTCCCGCCATCGATGAAAATTTAGATCAACAATTAGCTAAGAAGGGCACCTGATATTTATATTAAATATAAATAAATAAATAAATATATATATATATATATACGAATGGGTAATTCTGGATAAATGAACCATGCTATTTGATCTTATTTATTTCATTGCTGTACATATCTATCTACGAATTCTGTTTTTTAATAGCTAGGACGTTACATAATGTTTGATTAATTAATCGATTAAAAGTTCAAGATACTCTCCTCTTTGGGAACCCCATTGTCATAATGTACTATCATTAAAAAGCGTTAGTATTTACTTCTTCTTCTTCAACATCACATATGTTCATAATACTTTCTTTTAATACTGCAGTTGTACCTCTGGCGAATTTGTAACTCTGTTGTTTAGGTTCTCTAACATTTGGTGTTATATAGTTTCTTAGATATTCTGCATCTTTGCCTATTTCCATTACACATACGTCCACATTGGAACCTGAACCTAAATCATTCCATATACCAGCTTGAATAGCATCTGAAGCAAGCTTTATACCTTCTTCTTTAGTCATATTCTCTCTCCAATTCGATTCCAATACAGCCATTGCAGCTAAAGAACCTGAACCAAGCGATAAGTAAAACCCGATATCTGTGGACCCATGGGCATGAATAGACATTAGATGAGCACCAGTTGGATCAGCACCTGCGACGATTAAATACGCACCGACATGACCTTGATATTTGAACAAGTGCTGTTTTAACATTTGCATCGCAGTCACCACACGTGGTTCCCTCTTTGTAGATAAGGAATGCAGTTCAATGTTCGAGGAAATCAACTGTGTGACTGCTTCTGTATCAGCGGCTGTACCAGCCCCAGCACACCATATTCTGGGAGAGATACGATGCAGTTTAGCACAATTCTTATCTGCAACAATTGGACCTTGGGTAGACCTTGTATCAGCAGCAATAATAACACCGCCATTATATTTAACTCCTACGATAGTAGTACCTGTAGATGTAGCTTTTGGTTGAGCAGATGATTTGGATGCCAAATAGGCATTTCTTTGATAATTCTCAAATGATAAACCGGCCATTTATTCTTTTATCTGGTTTTGAATATATATCTATATATATTGAAGTAGTCAGATCAGATTAATAGTAAACTTAATCAACGACAACCTCCTACCTTTATAATGCTTCGCTGCAATTGGTTTTAGTAAGTCAAAGGGGAGTTTCTTAATATACATCAAGTATTTCATAAACCGGTGGCAAAATACATATCTCTCTTTATTTGTAAAATGCGCATAGAAAAACTGATTTCACATCGTTCAAAGTGATTAAATTTCGGTATTATAAAATCCAATGTAATATATATTAATAGTAGTAAAAATAGTAGTTTGATAGTGGGTTGTATGTATCCAGAATAACCTACTCAAAGGACTATACATTTATTTAAATAAAAGATCAACTGATGTAGCGGTGAGTATTTTAAAATTAGAGTGAATTTAATATTCTTGAAAAAACTTTTATGCATAGTATGTATAATGTATAATATGTAATGTGTAATATGTAATGTATAATATGTAATGTATAATATGTATAATGTATGATCTATAGTGTAAAATTTATAATGTTTATAATAAAATAAGTAATTCAGAGGTTGATTACTGCCTTTCGTCTTGTAGTGGGAACCGTTCTTCGATATAAGCAAATAGAATATATCTACGGGCTAGAAGGGCCGAAACTTCGACTCTTCTTTGCTGATCTGCCCAATTAGCAGCTTGAAGTAGCACAATCAAGAAAAATTCTTCAATAATCATAGTTGGAGTATTAGCAATCAATTGACCTGTTGCACTCCAATGCATACCGGAGGCAGCACCGATCAACCCGAGAATGATCAATATGGATACCAGAACACTCCATTGACTTGAACAGATGTTATTAACAAACGCCGAAATCTTATAGTTCAATGTGTTAGTTCCAGCCTTAGGTGGTTCACCATTATATTCCTCAGGACAATCAATACCCAAGGATTGAAAAAGTTCAAAATCATTTTCAGCGACAGTCTTGTAATTGTCTTCTTCATGTTCGACAATTCTAAAATAAACTTGTCTAATGACGAAACCATCAAGGAACCCAATCAAACCGGTATAAGTACCAATAATCAACCACCAGTTATCATTCCAATGCATTGGACTACCGACTCCAATCCAAACGGCAAAGACACAAACAGCGATAACAACACCGACACCAGTTCCAATGATATCTGCATACCAATCAATGACAATTTCAAACCACGACCTCTTACCTGGTGGAATGCTAATCACTGGGTGTTCTGTTTTGTAATCGTGAAAATAGGCTCTTAATCTAGTATCGATTTTCATATCAATATCGTAAACCGAAACCAAGAACTTTGCGATGAACTTATCGTGTCTTGCTCTAAGGTTTTGTAGAAAGGTCGTACATATCAATAAAGTCACAGCGACGGCTGTATTGATGTACATCTGCCAATCATTACTGAATCTCATGTATTGTGGGTTCTTACCAGTCAGTCTTCCTGTGTATGGTGGAGTGTTACCTGCGTTTTCTGGGATAATACCACAGATGATCCAGACAATAATACCAATCCAGAATAAGATCATGGCAGGAACTGAACCAACAATATTTGAAGCTATAGTGGAGAATTTATCATACCAATTTTCGGTCGGTAAGTTACCAGCGATAGCATCATGGTCCACCAGAGAAGTTTCTAAGAAGTTAATATTCTTGCCTGCTGGGATGTCTTGGTTAGCTGAGTTAGGTTCGGTGGATGCAGCATCTAATGATTGTGACGTCTGAACGATAGTGCTAGTGGTATCTTGAACATTTGATTCAATTTTACCTTTAACCTCATTCTTAACCCCGTATTTAACGTCATCGTTAATCTCAATTTCAATGTCATCATTAACATCGACTTCACCAGCGTTCTTAACAGTTGAAAAGGAACAAGCATCACTTTTCAAAGTTCCATGAACTAAGAACTTCTTGAACGTAGCAATACGAGATCTTAACTGACAACAAAACAAGACTTGTTCATGGGTACTCATTAGCTGTTGCCTCATCAGCAAAGTATCCCAAATATAACATTGAATAGATTGACCATCTTGCATGACGACTTGCCATTCAAAAGCAGCTTTATAGACAATACCCAAGACAATCCATATAATCAGAATGATCCACATGCAGATGAAGATGAATTGCGAACCTGCATAGAGGACCAATTTATCCAATGCCTTGTCTGTAAAACCCTTCTCTAGACCTGTGAACCCTCTGTTTGTGACGATTGCACCGTCTGATTGAATGTCTACATTAATCAGATCAATGGCAGTTGATTGGTCGCTTGCTGAAGAGTCGTCGCATAGGTCTTCTTTGATATGGTCTTCTTTAATGCCGTTTTCTTTGTCGGATTCGCACAAACTTTCATTTGCGATATCTGAACAAGAAGGGGACCTAGAGACTAGAGTTGAAGTTGTATCTAAGTTGTTCCCTGTTGTATAAGTGTTATAATCTGCGGAAGTTGGAAGGGCGGCTCTATGATTGATCGTTGGACGAACACCTGGGTTTCCAAAGAATTCATTAATTTTACCCATGCTATTTTATATTAACTTTGATAGAAGAAAAGAGAGTTGATAGTGGAATTAATAGTCTGATATTTTAACAATCTTTTTTGTTTGCTTTAACAAAAAATACTAAAAAAAAAGTGTTGAGAAGAGAAGTTTGTTACAATAGTCTAAGCTATATGCTATTATTAATAGATGTGTTTACTTAAAATGTGATAATGACAAACATTTCGAATAAGATAAGAACGACATTAACCATTCAACTGATCTTTATATACGCTAAAATAAAGATATTCTTGGTAATTTAAATAATTATAATTATTTAAGCAAATAAACAAAAGACGGTTGCAGTTCGAGATATAGGCAAGCACCCTGGGGGTCGGTGAATCTTATCACAACAAGCAAGAACGAAACGCAAGAATTTGGAACATACAACTTCCGATGAGATATAACAAAATAATATCTGAGTGTAATTAAGTGAATAGTTGTGTTCTAGATAGATATCGAGATATGTTGCAACCTGGGTTTTCCGTGATAATTACCGGGGGACTATTAGCAACGCAGCCGGAGACACAGCGTGGGGACAAGGAACTGGAAAGGAAAACCAGGTGCAGTTTTGATCCAAGGAGCGAGTGACGGGTGCGATGGGAAAATTTTTCATTTTGTTACACTGTAGACGGTATGAAACGTTGAAGGGAAAAGAAATAACCAGTAACCGCATAGAACAACCAATGTAAACTGGCTAGAAGTGAAAGCAACAGAATAAAGACGTAATTACGACCACTACTACAACTACAACAACAATACCCACCATGTATTTGGGTGGGTGAATTCTCTTGTGTTTATAGGTTGCTAGGTTACTAACCCTCGAAGACATTAACTATCGTTTATAAAAAGTGATGGTGTCGTATCTTGATCGTTTAGTAGATAATATATGTATTTGTGTACTACGAGAAGAATCATATGTTTATTAGAAGTCTATATGTTCTTAGTAATAACACATCATGTGTCTCTGATGGCATAACCAGCTATGGTTGCGTAGTTTATTCACCTGGAGTTTTTGTGTTTATGTTCAGAGTTGAATGTTCTTTGCAGGAGGGGCATCGACCGATCGTGGATAAAAGGAGCGGTTTAGGTTGGTTTAGTTAAACTAAGTTTACGCTTGTGGTGGGAAAACACAGGTGCATTTCACCTAACTCAGGGATATGGCTATTCGTTGAAAGGTACAAGAAAGGGTATATAGCACCTCTAGTGGCAGATCAATACATGCATTAGTCTAATTGGAATATCCATGAGGGATTTAGCCAGTATCTCGACTCATTGTAACAATACATTAACTCTAGATAATGGATGGAATGTAAATTGTAAATGGCTTACGTTAATTAGAAGAGCTGAACAGAATAAAGTTTAACTGTATTACACCTTATCATTCATTGAAAATTGGAATCATCGGAGGTGACTACAAAAACACTCATAGCAATTAACAATTACCTCTTTTCAACCACTTCTTTCTTTCAACCCACCCATAAAACCTTTAATAGTTCTTGCTTTTGCACCTACAAAAAATTACTTGTATCAATGTTTTCTTGCTTCACATGAAAAACTGAAATTCCTAGAAAATTAATGTGTACTAAAACCTACTGTGTGGAACAGCTCCATACGTCTTTATCACCAAACATACAATCGCACACACACACACATATATATACGCTATTTAATGACAAATATCCCCAAACCAATAAACGCTATATTTAATACGTTTCCGTTGAAAACCTATCCAGCAGTCACTAATAAGGATATATCATTACAAAATGAACTTCAAAGACGTACATATAAGTTCCAACAAAGCCCTGTAAATAATGATGACAAGCAATTATTTTCACTTTTGGTTAATGGTATCATGGTCTATAACGACAAATTTGTCCTGCCATCTGATCCGATCTGTTTGTTTGTACAATTATCTCTTTGCGTGAAAAATTCATTATGTCTACCATCTAACGGCGAGTCTACCACCATTCATAACAGTGCCACGGGTCATAGCAATGATATGATTATAGTATATAGAGACGATTTGCCTAACCTGATCACCAGGTCAAATACCACTGAAAACAATAAATTGATCAGTAAGGAACGAATCCTAACAAAACTGTACAATGAACATTTTCTTGGGATAGAAAGACAATTATATAATTTGTTGGATAAAGATCTTTATACTTTTTTTTCTAACAACAAGTTAGAATCATCCAACTTAGAAAGAGCTAGTGTAATATTATTGCAATTTGAAAAATACATCAAAGGGAAATACACAGATATAAGTGTCGACGATGTAACCATAACCAAGGATTATTTAAATTTAAAGATCTCAAGCTATATTATCTGTCTGAAAAATGACAACGAACAACCGTTGAAATCATTTATCACTGAAGAATGTCCGACTCTAGTATCACTGTCACGTAAAGTAATCGACATGATAAACAAGAACTAGTACATGCACTTACACAAACATATATATATATAAATATATTTGTGTAATTACTTTGTAAATAATGATCATATCTATACTATACCATGCCATATTATACTATACTCTGCCTCTGTTCTATCATACCCGGGGTACACACATACAAAACACCATTCTGGTTGATCATTTCAAGTATTTTTCTTATTTTTTCTCCATTTTTTTCCAGTTTGGAATTTTTGCGCAAAATAATTTAGATAATCAATTCTGAATCCAGTGAGTAAGCAAAATAAACAGAACAAACCAAAGGAAAGGTAATACTTTTCCAAGAAAGAACAACAGACCAAATCACCTAAACGAATTCACGAAAACACCTTATACTTGGTAAATTCGATTTGATTTACGATTACGTGTGTTAGGTTTTAAGATTGTACGTCTATCCCGTCTTTTCCCACAAAAAACATTCTCATATTCATATAAACTCTATTTGTTTAACAAGACTTTTAGATTCACAATTTATTGCAAAAGGTTTATGTCATCATCAATCATCAATCATCAACTCCCACCGCTATTTCCAGCTGTAGATTATTAAGCACGAAAATCAATCAATCAACCAAGAAACAAAGAGATATATTCATATATATATATATTTTGCATATATAGATATATTTATATAGAACTTGATAAGAAACCTGTGCAACCCTTCCTCGTTCAATAACAACCCAATACTACTTTTTACCAGTATTGCATATTTTTTGCTACTCAGCAAAGGCATAAAAAAAATAGAGATATATATATTTATGTATATATACCCTCAAACAAGAATAAACAGCGAAAAACTAAGGGTTTACCAAATATAAAGTTAACATAATAATTATGATACCCAGTGATAGTGTGTCCTCAGAGATTTCCTCCAAGGCTGAGGTAATACTAACAAACCCTTCTGAAGAAAATTACAGTACAGAAGATGAAATAAATAGCAATAATAACTCCAAAGATGAGATTGAAAAATCTTTGAAATTAATTGAAGACTTAAAATTTTTCTTAGCTACAGCGCCAGCAAACTGGCAAGACAACCAAATTATTAGAAGATATTACTTGAATAACGAACACGGTTTTGTATCTTGTGTATTCTGGAATGATCTCTATTATATCACAGGCACAGATATCGTTAAAGCGTGTGCTTATAGAATGCAGAAATTTGGTAGAGAGATTGTTCAAATGAAAAAATTTGAAGAAGGGATATTCTCAGACTTAAGAAATTTGAAATGTGGTGTTGACGCCATTTTAGAACAACCAAAATCTGAATTCTTATCATTTTTATTCAAAAACATGTGTCTTAAGACCCAAAAGAAGCAAAAGGTGTTCTTTTGGTTTAGTGTACCAAACGATAAATTATTTGCCGATGCATTGGAGAGAGATCTAAAGAGAAAATCATTAAACCAAGTCTGCTCAACTAGGGCTATTCGTGAACCTGCATTATCATTTGCATACGACTCAACCTCAACGAAATCATTATACGAACAATTAACTAAGTTCATGGGAACTTTAGAAAATTCAATATTTACCCCAAATAAGAATTCCAACGACAGTCAAGAGAATGAAATATCAAATACACCAATTAAAGTAGAAAATGATATATTAAGCGATATTATCGTAGAGAGAACGGCATTTAATGATACACATATAAACAATATTGATCGCCCAAGCCCGTCCAAGTTAACCGGTACTACAACTTCCCCTACCTCAAAAATACCAAACACGATAGTAAAACATGATAAAAATCAAATACAAATACATGGGAATGAGCCACCAAACCTTGAATCACCAATAATGACAGAATTCACAACACAAAAATTAATAATAAATTCAAACAATTTTCAAATAAATGAAAAAGATGAAAATATGTTCAATTTTAATGCTAAAGATAGAAATGGACATGAAAGTGATCATGAACATAAAAATGAAAATGAAAATGACCATGAAAACATATTGAATCAATTGAAAGATGAAGATTTCCCGTTAGATTACTTTCCTGTATCTATCGAGTATCCACTTACACAACAACTATCAACTGAATTTAATGATGAAAGTAATAATATTAGCAGCAATAATACGAACACTAATAATATGGCTTTACAAATGCCACCTACGCAGACACTATACCCAGGCCAACAACCTTTATTTTATGATTATAAAAGCCAAACAATAAATTCCGTAGGAAACTTCAATGATAATAGTTCAAATTATAATGAAGAAGAAGTAGTACCTGTAACGGCGCTTAATAATCAGTACCCATATCCAATACCAATATCATTTAGTCATATTCCACTACAGACACCAACTGTAATGACTAATAGAGAATACTATGAAACCAATAATGGTAAAAAAATTATGACGTCTCCATCGCTGTCAAACACTTCTTCGAGCCGATCATCGAAAAATAAACATTCGAGAAATAACAGCAACAATTCATATTCGCAAGAAGCAAAAACTCAGGGTCAGACAAAGCCTATTAAGTTTAACTCAACTAAAGAACAAGGGCAACAACAACAACAACAACAACAACAACAACAATTACAACAGCAGATACCGTACCAACAAATGTACCCCAGATATTATGTACAAGTACCATATTCGGTCACAAGCCCACAAGAATTTGTCATGCCAATAAATACGCCGTCTGAACAAATACCCACAACAGCGACCGGAAATTATTTTCAAGATGACTATAATAGTATACCATATCTAGACCAAGTATATGAAAATAACGGATATTTCTCTCAGATCCAAGATAATATATCTCAACAACCATTATCCACAAGACAGCCCTCACAATCAATGACACACCAACTACAACAACAATTTTGGAACCCTTTACTTAGTGAGGCTATGCAACCACCACATTCTGCACATTCTGCTACAAGACCACATATTCCAGGATATAGAACGACCTCAATATCTGCTGTGAATCCATATACAATTAGCCATTCTACAGGAGTAGGGACACCATGGGGCCTTGTGACTTCAAATATATCACCATATGGATCAAGAATAAGTTCTGCCACTACGAAGAAATTTCCAGCGAATGCGTCGTCTAGTGCGTCAAGTTCAGCTTCACAACATAAACAGTCTCGTTCTTCATCAGATGGAAAGAGCGTGGTTCCTAATACGAACATTAACATGACTGTGAATGGAAATGGGAGCGGGAAAATCAGTAAACCATTGAATATACGAACAAGTTTATATCAACAAAAATTGAAGAATAATATTGTTAATCAGAATAAAGAAAATGCGCCAACCGTTGGTAGCCACAGTGAAAAGGCTGAGCATAGTGAATGTCAAAATAGAGAGCAAGAGGAAAAGGAAGAAGAAGAAGATTATGATGGCGACGGTGCCGAATAAGGGGGATGATAGTAATATATAGTCTATCTAGCATAGGAATTTATACAAGAATAATAGATAAATGAATGTTAAATAATTTGCAGGCTTTGATCGATTTATATAGGAGATACGATTTTGGATCTAGTATTTTGTTTTCGCTGCGCTTGTGAAAAATAAAGTAAAAAAATTAACAAACTAGAAAGGTGAAGATGTATACGTGTGTATTCATCTCATTATATTCTATAATATCATTCAAGGAGAATATTTTATTATATACTAAAAATAAAGTCCAACGAAGAATAGATTTACTGGTACGAATGTCGTATTCATATAATGATACAGTTGGACACAATTCCCATGGGCACGTTCCAACCACTACTACCAGAGACAATAGTAGTCAATTGTATATGGGAGATCTAGATTTCTATTGGGATGAGAGCCAAATCAGGCAAATATGGGCATCGTTAGGTGAGACCAATATTATCATTAAAATGATGTGGAGTGCTGAAGAAAGTGGTAAGAATCAAGGGTATTGTTTTATCGAGTTTCCTAATCCGAACCATGCCAGCAATGCCTTATTGAAAAATGGAATCACTATACCTGGATTCCCATACAAACGATTGAAATTAAACTGGGCTAATTTTAGTCATAATAGTAATAGCGGCAGTAATCCTGGTAGTGGTGGCAGTAGTGGAAATACTAATAATGGATATTCTATTTTTGTTGGTGATTTAAGTGCTAATGTAACCGAAGGTCAATTATTTGACATGTTTATTAATAGATATAAGTCCACTGAACATGTGAAAATTGTCTACGATTTAAATACACGTGTATCTAAAGGATATGGGTTTATTAGATTTGGATCTCCAACTGATCAACAACAGGCACTGTTAGAGATGCAGGGTGTGTTTTTAAATGGCAGATCAATCAAAGTTGGCCCAACCGGTACCAGTAATAACAATAATAACAAGCAAGTACCGGCTCAAATTTCGTCACAAGTCAATAAAGTAACAGCAAATGTAAATATAAATGCAATTTCAAATTTAAATACAGCTGGAAATATGAACACAGACAGTCAGTCACCATTTACCTATGCCGTACAACAACAGCCAAAATTGAATCATTTTACAGACCCTAACAATACCACGGTGTTTATTGGTGGTCTATCGCCAATAGTCACCGAAGATGAACTTCGTAGATATTTTGAACCATTCGGTAGTATTGTATATGTCAAGATTCCTTTAGGAAAGGGTTGTGGATTCGTTCAATATATCGATAGACTATCAGCTGAGATTGCCATATCCAAGATGCAAGGGTACCCTATCGGTAATTCCAGAATAAGATTGTCCTGGGGCAGATCAGCCAAACAAACCATGATGATGCAGCAACAGCAACCCCAACCCCAACCCTCATTAAATGATCAGACGTACAGTTATGCCAATGAGAACAGTATAAATATGACCAACAGTAACAATAACAACTTCACAAATATGCTACCCGGATACCAAACCACAAGGCTCCCAAATGAAAATACCACAAATTTTGATAGATTAGAAAGTGGGAGTAATGGATATATGTATACTTAAGAAGACAGGGCAAAAGGAAGAATGAAAAAGAACAGGACGGAACATTATTTAGTTAATATGTATTCTACACTACACTGTATATAGTAAAATAAAATTTAATTTAATAATCACATACGTGGTACGTGTGCTTGTGCTTGTACTTGAACTTGTGCGTTCCCATATTAGTCTATGGATAGTTGTGTGCAAGTAGGTGCTGATGTTTTGTTTCTGCATAATTTGACTGATTTTCTTGCACCCCCCTTAAAAAGTAGCGAGTGGAATCTCTGCCGTTTTCGATAAAGCAAAGTTCAAGACAAAGGGTCAAAAACAACGAGAAGCTGAAGGAGGCGGGGGAAGCGAGGGATACGAGCGTGTTTTTAGTTGGAGGGGGACAGGGAAACAGGGAGGTTTGCTAGTTTGTTAGTGTGTGCAGTCTTGCTACTTTTCAACCACAAGTCAATGATACTCTAACAGCGACCCCTTTTTGTCTTTGAAGTAATACACACTCATGCACAGAGAAAAATAAATATGTATAAAAGGGACTACTCCAATGATATACTGTAATCATGTCTTTCCCATATTTTTTCCTTGCTCTGGCTCATGCTAATCAAGTACAAATAGAATAATACATAAAACTTAATACAAAAATGTCAGAAGCTTTGAAGGTCTTTTATAAGGGTAAATCAGTTGATTTAATTATCTTCGCTAAGTCAGAGGATGCAATTACAAAATACAAAGCAGACCCCAACATTGCAAACCTAGCAAACGTAGTCGATGTATTTGAAGTTTTCACCAATCGTGAAGGCAGAGGTGCTAATGGTGAATTAGGCCAAGCGTCCCATTTGCAGTTGGAGAATGAGTTCGGTAAGGGAAAGAAGGTGGAGGATGTATTGGACATCATCTTAAGAGAGGGGCATCCAAATGGTGTCGATAAAGCATTCTCAAGGGATCATAGCAAATACCAACGTTAATCATATATATAAATACATTATAATATATAGTATGCATATTTTAATCATGACTTACGAACCCCGTAAAATTTTTCATTAATTTTTTTTTGTTGCGATGCGATGCGGTGATTTCTTGATATAAGAAGAAATTCTGGGTAGTTAATAGTTGTGATGAAGAAGAAGAAGAAGTTGTGCAGTGTAGTGAAGTGTAGTGTATTGAAGTATAGTAGGATAGTAGGATAGCAAGATGGCCGGTAAAGATATCAATATTGCAAACAAACTCAAGAGACAAGAATTATTCGCAGAAATCAAGCATGACAAGAATAAAGAACGTCATACTATGAGAAGAGCAAGGGCTAAGGAAGAGAGAGAGAATCCTGAGTTAAGGGAGAAAAGATTGAAGGAAAATGTTACAAAGACGATAGAAAATATGAGGGTGTACGATGAGACTATCAAACAACAAAAGCAAAGTGGAGATGGCAGTGACGACGAGTTCGAGGAAGAAGAAAGTGATGATATCGATGATTTAATGAAATTTTTCAATAATAATCATAGCAACCATCCCCCAAAGATATTCTTGACAACTAATGTTAATGCAAAGAAGTCTGCATACGAGTTCGCAAATATATTGATTGAAATCCTACCAAATGTTCAGTTCGTCAAGAGAAAGTTCGGCTATAAATTGAAAGAGATTGCAGAGATGTGTAATAAGAGAAACTTCACGGATATGGTTATCATAAATGAAGACAAGAAAAGAGTCAATGGTTTAACTTTTATGCATTTGCCTGAGGGTCCAACATTTTATTTTAAGATTAGTTCATTTGTTGAAATCAAAAAGATTAGAGGTCATGGTAGAGCTACGTCACATATACCTGAGCTAATATTAAACAATTTCCAAACGACATTAGGTAAGACCGTTGGGCAGCTATTCCAATCGATATTCCCACAAAACCCAGAGTTCGAAGGAAGGCAAGTAATAACTTTGCATAATCAAAGAGACTATATCTTCTTTAGAAGACATCGTTATGTATTTAAGAATGACGAAAAGATTGGTTTGCAGGAACTAGGTCCACAATTTACAATGAAATTGAAAAGATTACAGAGAGGTCTCAGGGAAGAAACAGAATGGGAGCACAAACTAGAGATGGACAAAGAGAAGAAGAAGTTTTATCTATAGTTCTAGTTATACAAAGTGTACATTATATAAGCATGTTAATTTACTTGAATTGAATTAGGAATTCATCTTACCATTGCGCCGTTGTAATAGACTAATTGCCATATTAATCTGACCTATCTATCACAAACAAGCATCCCAGACGAACTATTACAACCACATCATTAATCCATGCATCCATTCACCTCTTCATGTGTTTATATATGTGTAATCGGTAGAAATAGTCTCGACTGTTAAAAACCACGCAAATTCCCAATGTTGCTATAGCATCGTCGTCAACGACGAGCTTCATTCGTGCAGTGCCAAAAACACGACAAAATCAAATCAGATATGGAAAATAAACACACACACACACACACATTTGAAATAGCGATCGCAAAAGTAATAGCAAGGTTAATATTTTAGAATAAATTCCAATTCCTTACTTGGTTACTCATTCATTTTAGTAAAGGTTTATTCATTGGTGGTCACAGTTTCAAATTTTATCATATTTTACTCCATCAAAGTTCTTATTTTGATTTTCACCCGATCTGGTTTATCTTGTACCTTTTATTCATAGTCATACACAATCTCCTTTCCACATAATCGATAAGACGACAAGAAAATATGGATTCAAATGGTGGTGCACAAATAATCTCTGCATTGGAAGTTATTTATTCACCAAAATCAACAAATGAAGATCGTCTAAAATCGCAGAATTTTCTAGATTCAATCAAGTTGCAAGACGAGTCACCATTATGGGGTTATGAAATAGCATTGAATAATGCTAGTAACTTCATTGTTAAGCATTATGGGTTAGGTCTATTATCAGATGCAATTAAACTCAAGTGGAATGACTACAACCCTGATAAACGTATCACTTTAAGGAAATGGATTATGGAATTAAATTATAGAGTAACAGAAAGTGATCCACGTTATATTAAAGAGAAATTAGCATACCTTTGGGTAGAGATTACCAAACGTTCATGGGGTGAAGTGTTGAAAAATTCATCCTCACAAACAATCGACATGAATGGCACGATGAATGACGAATTACTGGTGGAATCCTGGGTCGACATGGATAATAATTTAAATGAATTATGGAATATTAGTCAGGCATCAAGAGAACTAACTTTGATTATATTTAGAATATTGTTCGAAGATGTCTTCTTACTAGATGATATGATTGTTTTAAAGCGGATGACTATTATACAACCATTATGTGTTATGTTAGTTTGTCCCATGGATATATTTGCCTCGAAATATAAATTTACAGAAAAATGGACACTTTTCAAATCGAATAATAACGGATGGTTCAAAGTTTGGATTAATGATTTGAATAATGCTCTTTTGAACGGTGATAAAAACTCAGAGTATATCATTAGACTACTGGAAACTTTAAAAACATGCCTAAATTGGCCCCTAAGTGAAGTTATCATTAAAAATGATGTTATTCAAACGTTGTTAAATTGTTTCTTGAGTAAAATTCCAAAGGCACAATCTATGGCTTTGGATTCAATGCATATTCTTTTAACTAGACCATATAGTAATGACGATCATTACCAATTAGTTATTAATAAAGTATTTGACAATATAGATATTCTTAATAAAGTTTATGATGATTTACAATTTGACCCAAAGGAATGTATTGACGAGAATAAATACCCAATTATTAAAAAGTTTGTTGATATGATTAGTTGCCTTTATGTCTGTGTATTCAAGGTTAATGATAACAATAACCAAATCGAAAAATATTTAAAATTAGTGCTAAAGGCAACATTTAATCCCAGTTTAATTGTCAGTGGATTAACATTAGATTTGTGGTGTTCCTGTTTAAGGAATGATGATTTCTTACCATATTTGGACAATTTGATTATACCAGACCTTTTACAATTTACTTCAGATGCCTTGATATACTATGAACAAATACCAGATCATATTTCTAAAACATTTGCAGATATAGATTTTCAATCAAAAACAGAATTCCAAAATTTTTGCTCGAGTTATAGAAAAAATATTAGAGATATCATTAGATTAATATCTTGTGTCAAGTTAGATTTTACTTATGACTGGTTGAATGGAAGGTTAAATGACTATTTTAGTTCCACCTATGGTCAACAGATCCTAAATGTAACTTTTTTGGATATTAAATCAGAACCTTATTTAAGTGCTTTGTCACAGTTCATGATAATAGAGTGCTTTATCAACGGTTGCATACGATGGAAGATATGGTATACCAATGCTGATGATTACCAAATGAAATTAGACGATATTTTAAATAAGTTAGAAATGCTATCAAACCAGCTCATTGCATTAAATATTAAAGAACCATTGTTATTGAAAAAAGAGATTCAAAATTTTGCATTATTTTTAACAATGTTAAAGGACAATGTATTGTTTACGTTATTAGAAAAAATAATTACAACGGCAACAATGGATTATCCTGGCGTTGATATGGAAGAGCGTAATGATCAGTCTGAGGCAGTCAGGGAATTAAGATACGCGTGTGGTATCGAATTGAATAGAATGGCTTTATTAATGCCTGAATCGTTAAAGTCAATTTATCCAGATTTAGAAAACGTTGTTTCCAAAATTATGCCAAATTTATCATACCATGAAAGAATATCATTTAAGTCGTTTTTGTTAACAATTGTCTTAAAATCTTCACTAGATAAGAAAGAAGAAAGATTTTCTGGAATTGTGGATGAAGAATTAATTGCATGGTCTGACAAGAGTACAATTGTTGGGCTTTCTGATTTGCCATGGTTCATGGAAAGATTAGGAATTGTACAAATTGCAGAATATTTTCAAAGGAGAGGTATTGATGAAAATAGTGATTTACTTTCAATTCCAATCGATGAAGAAGGAAAACAATTAAAAATTGAATTAACTAAACGTTGGCAAACTTTATTTCCAGTGCGTGCAACAAGAATGTTTATTCATTATTCTATGCAAAGTATTAAAAAAGACGAGGAATTTAAAATGTTACAAGAAATGTGGCGACCCAGAATTGTTCCAATCTTACCGTTTATATTGAGATTATTATACCAATTACAATCTTACCATGATCCTGATAACTGGAAAGAACTACCCATAATAGTGCAATCATTTGTTAAATATTCTACCGTGGAAAGATTCTGGGAAGCTGGTGCATCAAATAAATCAAAAGATGAGTTTATCGATGAACATATGAAAGCAATGCAAACTTTAAGAGATTTTGCAGATTCTGTAGGTCATATTGTTAGGTATACAAGGGAATACACTTTACTAGTGATTAGTGCAATTTCATCTTTAGGTAGTGTTTTCTTCGATATTGATGATGTTGCTCAACTGCTCTTTGATTCAATTGTAGTTGTTAACCCAAACACAAACGAAATTAGCCCTGGTGTCTCTACGCATGGCTGGAAGCATATTTTAAATGTTGCAATTAGACCGATATTGAAAAATTGCCCCGAGGAATCTATTCCAAAATTCATGCCAGTATTTTTACCAAAATTATTTAATACACTGGACATAATATTATGTGAAAAATGGTCAAAGTACATGGTAGAAGAGCATGAATTCAGTCCAATACCAACTGATGATGATGAAATGACAGAAGAAATTCTAGAAGAAAATCTATTAAGACAATTAACGACAGTAGTTGTATTGATATTAATTGATTGCATTGGACAAACCAGTTCAAATTCAAAGTCGAAATTTACTGCACATCAAACTAGAATGAGAAAAATTATATTTGAGGATATCAATATCCTTGCACCATTTTTAAAATTATTGAATCACTTAATGTCATTCAAGGATAGTAAATGCTCCTTTAACGCTATTTTATTACTGAAATCATGTTTAGCTGATGTTCTCATTAAAAATGATAGTGTTGATGAATATTTTACAGTTGAAGTTATGAAAACTCTATTGAGAAACCTCACCGGTAATAATACGTATAGAGATTCTTTCTACGAAGGTATGTATGTTTTTACGGTGCTATTTTTAACACTGTGCAAAGAATATAAATCAACAAGACAATACCTGTATGAAATTTCTCATGGTTACAACATTGATGAATTATATGATAATTTAAGAAAAGTTGATAACTATAAAAACCAAAGAACGCTAATGATCGAATTTTTTGATTATATAAAGGGATCTAACGGGACTACTGACGATTCTGATAATGGGGGAGCTGCAGCAGATGAAAGGAAAAGACAAGAAAAAAGGGAAGCGAATTTGTTGAAAGCTACACAAAAGCTGATTCAAAAGAATAAGGATTCAACTGATCTTCTTGATGATCCAGAAACAGAAAACGGGGCTGTGGGTAACTTGTTTGGTTCTTCGTAGACTACGCAACAATACAGGTATACTGCAAAAATAGTAATATAAGATATATTTGAGTAAATATTATATATAATTCGGTATATTTCAATAATTTTGTTAATAAATTGAATATGCAAAACCGCTGTGTTTTAGTTATATTGATTTTGATCTTAATGTTATCTACAGGAATCGTTTGATTATTTAAGATACGTGGTATTTTTTAATAATAATTTTTTAAAATATATATGTATTAATTAGATTTATAAATCTTTTTCTAAAAGTATTTTACAAAACTGGGCCTAGCTAGAATAAAATTGGTTTAGTACATAAAGTAGGTGAGTATACTATACAAAAAAGATGATATAACTTTTGGGAAGAAAAACTTCTCGACAGTCATATAATAGTTATTCCTCTTAAAATCTACCACCACGGCCACCTCTGGAACCACCTCTGGAGAAACCACCACGGCCACCACTGAAACCACCTCTGGAACCACCACGACCTCCACCGAAACCGCCTCTGGAGCCACCGCGACCTCCACCGAACCCACCTCTGGAACCACCTCTAGAGAAACCACCACGACCACCTCTGGAACCACCACTAGAGAAACCACCACGGCCACCTGGAGCACTGCTCTTCTTCTTCTTAGATTTTGGCTTTGGTGGGCCAGCAACCTTTGGTTTTGGAATAAATCTTTCGATTGGTAATAGCTTATCAGGTGCAATGTAAAATTTATCACCTTCCTTGAAACTGGTAGCTTGAACACCTTCAGAACACTTAATGGTGAAAAAGACTTCATTTAGAGGACCTAAAATTTCGTCAACTTTACCTACTTGAGTCTTGTTTTCTAAATATATTGGGGCATTGAAATATGGAATTTTTGTATTTATAGAACGACAAACAATGTCACCTTCACATGGATGCATAAAAGCACCCATTTCTAAAACACTATCTGGAGGACCTTGTTGCATTGGTCTTCTATCTCTAGAGAATCCACCGCCACGGCCACCACCGAAACCACCTCTGGAGCCACCTCTGGAGAAACCGCCACGGCCACCTCTTGAACCACCTCTGAAACTCATTTTAATTGTTGGTTTTGTTGATTTATTTAATTGGGGTTATTTGTGGAATTCAAAAACTAACCTCTTTGCTTGTAATGGATAGTGTGTAGAAAATATATACAAATTTCGAATATGTTTATTATGTACTATTAATTATTTCGAATCGGTCGCTCAACTTGATGAGCATCTCCTTTCAGAAAATTTTTCACTTTTGAAAAATTTTTGAAGCGAAAATTTTAATTTTAATTTTGAATCACGTGACATTTAATGTGATAATCAAATTTAAAAAAGAAGTACATTGATCAGTTGAAACCGTCTTATAGAAGTATGGTTATACTAATAATTCTGTTTGTAATTACTGTGAGTGTTCGTTATTGACCCAATATGGTGGGTTTAAATTTGAGGAATAAATTCTTTTGTATATCATGTAAAAGAGCTGTTTTAAAATTAGAGTAATGCATTAGATACTTATATCTATATACCTAAAGTTAAGTATATATAGTTGTCTCTTTTCAGGAATTATCATTAAATAAAGCCTAAACAAAATTCCTTCCTGTCGGATGGCAGCCTTTTATATTTAGGATCTCAGACACAGGATTGTTTAATGGCCTTTAAAAGCTGCATTGGAATAGACATATCGTCAAATGACAATTGTATTCCCATTCATCCGATGTGCCAGCAACTTACCCGCTGTTTAACATAATATAACGAAAGTTTCACATTTCATGTTTCATTTTGTAATAAATGCATGTTGCTATTTTATTATGCTTTTTTCTTTTTCATTTTATTCTTCGTAACTTCTAATTTACAATCCGGACAATACCATGTACCTTTGGGGGGTTCTTTTAGGTTGACACAGCCATAATGAAACCACTCGTATTTACAATTTGGACCATCACACGCTACCATTTCACCATAGGAAACACTCTGACAAAAACAGTATAAAGTTTTGTCTTCGTCCTCGTTCTCAATACTCGACTTGTTCTGAGAATCGTTTTTATTTAGTAACCTAGTCCTTACTGTATTCGTATCAGACTGTGAAGCCTTTGCAGTTTGTGGTTGTGGTTGTTTTGGTTGAGGTTCACCTATCTTTTGAGAACTATTTGATCTACTTTGTTTTTTCTTCTTTACCACTGCTGCACCAACAGATGTTGCCTTTCTTTTCTTTTCGCTGCCACTTCCTATACTTAGCATAGAAGGTTCCCTTGATATATCAGTACCACTATCAATTTCTTCATCTACAGGTGGTAATATACCGTCCTCTTCTAACATTATCATGTTCTTTTCTAATTTTTCCAAATGTCTTGTTACTAAAAATAAAGCTGTGTTGGCTAGTTTACATTTGTCATTTTGTTGTTTTTCTACCTTTTCAAGATCTACTTTGACCTCTTTATTAAAATTATCTTCATTTGGATATTCTGATATTGAGCCATTTTGTTTAATGAATTTCTGTATCTGCGAATCCTTTTGTAGATACTTCTTTTTGTTATCTTGTGTGGCAAAATCTGTAATTCTGATCTCCTCTAAAATATGATGAAATTCAGCTTCCAGATTAGAAACATCATGGATTGTCTGTTCTAATAACAGACTTGGGTCCATAGTGTGTGCTTGATATCGTGAGTCGTTTATTTTTGTTTACTTCTTGTTTATAATTTATATGTGTTTTTCACTTTGTATATGCCATTTCAATTTTTTTTCTGTATATTTATTTACTTTACTTTGCATCGTTATTCATCTGATTAGAAATAATAGTCCTTAACGCATAAAAAGAAGAACAACAACAACAATGTCATTAAAACGATTAAAAACAAGCCCATTACAAATTTAATTAGCTTTAATTTTGTAAAAACTTACTTAAAACAAAAAAAGATAAAAAATCGAAAAAGTAAGCGTCACAGACAGGATTCGAACCTGCGAAGGTAAAACCCAATGCCTAAATGCTGTTTCTTAGAAATAGCAGGGCATCGCCTTAACCACTCGGCCACAGTGACACAGTGTTATGTATTTGTTGTATCGTCAACTAGACTAATACAATTTATTCAGAATGGGAAACAGAGGGTCAGATGGGTTATTATAATTAATATGTATATGACTAACTAAGTATATAATATCTAACTATAATTCAGAGTGGAAGCGCAGATAGTTCGGATCGACAATCAATTGTTATTCGTTATTCAGATTGAGTAATTATTACTTGTCTTT
>JAJLYB010000134.1:0-31426 GCA_030674245.1 Jamesozyma piceae
TTGTTTCTCATAATAAATTATGATGCCGTATGTTCTCTATTTCTTTTAGGGTTTACCATCATGTCAAATATATTTTTAGGTCTTCTTATTAATTCAAATATTGGTTAAATTCTCTTAATAATTTTAGGTCAAAATAGCATCAATTAAGTCTATACTTTTATGCTATTTTTCTTTGGTCAAAACTGGGTTACATTACAACGCCTCCATGTATCTCCGCGATAGTTTAATGGTCAGAATTGGCGCTTGTCGCGTGCTAGATCGGGGTTCAATTCCCCGTCGCGGAGTATTTTTTGAAAAATTCACTTTATTTGAAAGTGATTAAATTTCCAGAAGGAGGTTTGATCTTACGTGATTATATTACACAATAACTTTTTGTATTTTTTAAACTAATATATAAATTACCTATAGGATTACTACGTTAATGATGTACTTTTGTAAACTTGAAGACCTGACGCTTGGGTCTTAATATGAAGGTGAGGTCGATGGGTGCGGAAAATCATCATCCATTTTGATTTGAAAAATTAATAATAAACAATATTACATGCATTTTGTAATGTAGGAAGCTCACGATTTGTTCACAAAGTGAAAGTAGTAAGATTAAATATGGTGAATTTGAATACTGTTCAACCAAAAAACAACCGTAATTACTACATAGCCATTGGTTTAGAGGGTTCTGCCAACAAGTTAGGTGTTGGTATTATTAAACAGCCACTTTTGCATATACACGAAACTGGTGATAATTCTCATGATTGTCAAGTCGAAATACTTTCAAATATAAGAGATACTTACATCACGCCACCTGGTGAAGGGTTTTTACCTCGAGACACTGCAAGACATCATAGAAACTGGTGTGTAAGACTAATTAAAGAAGCTCTAAAAGAAGCTAAAATCAATGATCCTAGTTTAGAGATAGATGCTATATGTTTCACAAGGGGTCCAGGGATGGGTGCACCTTTACATTCTGTAGTTATTGCAGCTAGAACGTGCTCTCTACTATGGGAAGTTTCATTAATTGGAGTAAATCACTGTGTTGGTCATATTGAAATGGGGAGAGAGGTAACAAAGGCCGAAAATCCAGTTGTGTTATATGTTAGTGGCGGTAACACTCAAGTTATTGCATACTCTGAGAATAGATATAGAATTTTTGGCGAAACTTTAGATGTTGCCATTGGTAATTGTCTAGATAGATTTGCTAGAACTCTAAAAATTTCCAATGCCCCATCACCAGGATATAATATTGAACAGCTAGCTAAAAAGAGTAAGAACAAAGAGACACTGATTGAGTTGCCATATACTGTGAAAGGTATGGACCTATCTATGAGTGGGATTCTTGCTTACATTGATTCGTTGGCTAAGGATTTGTTTAAGGAAAATAAGAGGAATAAAATTTTGTTTGACCAAAACACTGGAGAAACCAAAGTTACTGTTGAAGATTTGTGCTATTCGTTACAGGAAAATTTATTTGCGATGTTAGTAGAGATTACAGAGAGGGCAATGGCTCATGTGAATGCAACAACTGTCTTAATCGTTGGTGGTGTAGGGTGTAATACAAGATTACAAGAAATGATGGCCCAGATGTGTAAAGATAGAGCAAACGGTAATGTACATGCCACAGATGAAAGGTTTTGCATTGACAATGGTGTTATGATTGCACAAGCTGGTTTATTACAGTATAGAATGGGCGATATTGTAAAAAGTATGGATGAAACTGTTGTTACACAGAAGTTTAGAACGGATGAAGTTTATGTCTCATGGCGTGAATAAATATGAAAATCATTAGATAGATTATGTTTAATATAACTAAATTTAATTTAGAATTTTGTTTGTAGAATCTTTTTTTGTTATGCTTTAATCGCGTGAACAAAACGGGACTATTGGTGAAGGCGGGAAAATAACATATTTAAATATAAACATTGAGATAGTAATGTCAACAAATAGTTAACGTTTCTGACAACAAGATATAAGCTACAGCTGGTTTCACCCGGTACCATACACATAAACAATGGCACAATCCTTAAATTCATGTTTAAACGAGATTAGTGAATCTCTCGAGTCTCTTTCTACTCAAAATTTTAAACCACCTGGAATTTTTCATAATGCAGTTGTACATGGAATGTTAAAACATGGAAATAAAAAGGAATTTGTAAAGTTATTACGAGATGGTGAACCAAATGAAGAACTTTCATTATTTAAGGTTAATCCGAAGACTAGAACTATAAGTAGAAGAGATGGAAAAGAAGGTGTATTTGATTATCTTATTGAGAGAGAAGCTAAGCTTAAAAGAAATAGAAGAATGTGTATCCCAGATCCAAGACCGGTAGTTCAAATACCGAAAGAGTTTTACTTGAAACAACATACAAAAGTATTATCGAATAAGGTTGATGGTGTAGGAAATCCTTTTCTTTTCGACGAAAGTAATGGTAATTTATCAAAAAATGCACCGGGGGCATTTAAGGTACTATTTTCAAAATTTCAAGATGATAACAAGACTTTAAAGTTGCTTCAGGCTTTACAAAACGGCAGTGTTTTTATGGAAGAGGATTTTCAAGAATCTGAAAATTCTAAAAAGAAAAGGAAAACCATGTTTGTTGAAGATTTTCCCACGGATCTGATTATAAATGTTTTAAACGAGGTAGACAATCTTTGGTCGTTAGCAGAATTTAAGAACGAGTTTGAATTATTAAAAAGTTCGTATCGAGATTTAGTCAACAAAATTGGATCCATTGAGGCAAAAATTAACAGCCAAGAGATCGAACTTGAATCGGCATCTAACAAATACTATTTATCATCAGTTTCAAATAGTACTACAAAGTTAATAGATACAAAGAGAAATGAGATAGAAAGGATGAAAGAGGAGATTGAACTTCTTGAAAAGTCTAAAAACGATTGAGGAGATTTATCTTGAGTGTTTTCGCGATAGTGTATTATTGGTAAGATATTCAGGGGAATACCTTGTGTGCCCTTGCATTAATCCTACTCTAGACGAAATTAGGGGAATATAGAGTAATACGATATAATGATCAGTTTGTATAATAAATAACCAATAAATAGTTTAACAGACCAACCGAATTATCATACCTTACCATATGTCAAGCCTTGCTTTATATTTCTTTATATGTTGTATTTGCAGTTCTCCGGGGCTAAAAAATAAATCAAATCTTGCAAATCAAAACAATGTAGGTAAGAATTTCACCGATGAGTTAAGTTACAAAGCCACATGAGACTAACTATTGATTAAATTAGAGGTATTCCAGCCAAATTTAATTTCTTTATCGAACACACAATAATATAAAAGTATGCTAGATAATTATGAAATATCCTCCATCAAAATGGGAATATCTGAAACAACATTAACGCTCTTTGGTGGACTCCAAAATATAGACAGACTTATATCATCATACAAAAGGCCTTATGACCGAATACTATATCTGACCTTAGCCAAACTTACTTCAAATAATGTATCTTCGATATCTAGTAAATGGTGCTTTGAATCATTCCAAAGTCTTGAATCAGCCAAAACCGGAAATCAATATTTCAATAATAAATATATTGATTCAAGAACAACATTTAATATCATGTCATATATAAGCGAAGAATTATTAGATGGTATCAAAAACACACCAGAATCTGATAGAGAATTGTGCAGTAAAGTATTAATTACCAATGATAAAGAATACACGAATACATCACTTTTCCAGGGGTTCACGACCATATTACCTACTATCAATAATTCTATAGCAAATAAGAGGGATTCATTAACTGATAAAAACACCAAAGACGAATACTTAACTGATTTTAACCTTGATATGGATTCAATCGAAAGATCATATTCATTAAAAGCTTTGAACAATATTTCAAGTCATATTATTAATAAACTGTATTCTTTGAATATTCAAAATGGATCAGCTAATAGTGAAGTTATAGAGCTCGAACAAAAAATAGAAAAGTTACAATTTAAGAAACAGCTAATGCTGGAGAAAATTACAACCATCGCAGACAATAAAATATACTTAAAGAACGCAATGCTTACATTAAAGGATCGAAAAGATTTTATAAAAGCTTATGGGCTTGAAAGTACATCTGCCGATGATGAAAAATCCGATGAGTCTGATGTTTCTGAAGACGACATATTAAATAACTACTTAACAGATGAAACTAATAGGCTTGATAAAATGAAATTAACTGGGGCTAATGATATAATTTCTAGAAGCATTACTCCCACATCACTACCTGCAGATTCTGCAACGATCGCCGAAGATACATCCAATTCACCTTCGACAGATCAGGAGAGATTTTACCCTGCATCACGTAAAAGACAAAAATATATATCTGAATCATTAAAGACCCATTACCAAGCAGGTTCATCGATCGCAAAATTACAAAAGGCTCATGATGATAATATTATAAGTCTTGATTTTGATTTCCCATATGGTACTTTGAGTACTTCTGCTTATTTAGACCACACGGTAAAACTATGGGATTTATCCAAACGAAGACAGGTTGGGGAATTAACAGGGCACATGGCTTCTATTAATTGTCTTCAAATGGATTCGAAATACAATATAGTGATCAGTGGTAGTAAAGATGCTACTTTGAAGTTGTGGAATATTGATCTTGGTACTGAAAAGTATAAATCTGTAGGCACAAACGATCCATGTCTCCACACCTTTGATTCTCATAATGATGAGATTACTGCCTTATCATTTCATCAAGAAATACTGGTGAGTGGATCCAGAGATAAGACTATACGCCAATGGGATTTAAAGACAGGTAGATGTATCCAAACTATTGATCTGGGCATGGCATCAAGAAAAAAAAAATTTAGCATCGATGTACTTGCTAATTCGGTTGTAGAGTCTCCAACTATAGGCGCCATTCAATGCTTTGATGCTGCGTTAGCAACCGGAACAAGAGATGGGACCGTGAGACTATGGGATTTGAGAATAGGTAAAGTAGTACGCTCCTTAGATGGTCATCATGATTCAATCAGTTCACTACAATTTGATTCTACCCATCTAATTTCTGGATCGTTGGATAAAACCATAAACATCTGGGACCTGCGAACTGGAACAGAAATAGAAAATTTAAAATATGATTCGCCTGTCTCTTCTTTAAGTTTTGATCCAAAACATATAGCAGTAGCAACAGGCAATAATTCAATAGAAATATTCAATAGGCATGATAATACACGTTGGGACTGTGGTGATATAACTGACACTTCTTCGTCTGTTAACTTTGTCAAATACAAGAATGGACATCTGGTCGAGGGACGTAGTTCTGGTGATATTAATGTGTGGTCTGTATAATACTATATAAGCTTCGAACTATCATATATCCTTCCAATATTGTTTTCTTTACATGCCCTTTTATACTAGCACGTGCTTTACATGTGATATATAACTACATTTTACCCTGCCTTAACTACTACGTGTGGCAAAAAAAAGTTGATCAATTATGAAGAAAAAAATAATAAATACTGAAATGCTTCAAATGGTATAGAGATGATGGTTATTTAAATATTATATAGGTCTTTAGATTCAGTACATAGCAGACTCACAAACTACACAGTAATATCAAGTAGTCATGAATTTCGGTAATAGAGCTCCAACTATTGTTGTCCTCAAAGAAGGCACAGATGCATCCCAAGGTAGAGGGCAAATAATTTCGAATGTTAATGCATGTATTGCCATTCAAGAAACTTTGAAGCCTACATTAGGGCCATTAGGTTCAGATATTTTAATTGTTACATCAAACCAAAAGACTACTATTTCCAATGATGGTGCTACAATTTTAAAGTTATTAGATGTTGTTCATCCTGCTGCAAAAACTTTAGTTGATATTTCAAGAGCCCAAGATGCCGAAGTTGGTGATGGTACCACTAGTGTAACAATATTGGCTGGTGAACTAATGAAGGAATCCAAGCCGTTTTTAGAAGAGGGTATTTCTTCACATATTATCACAAAAGGTTACAGAAAAGCAGTTAGCTTAGCAGTTGAAAAGATCAAGGAGTTAGCTGTGGATGTATCTTCTGAAGAAGATAACAGAGATTTATTAGAACGTTGTGCCAGAACTGCTATGAGTTCTAAATTAATTCATAAAAATGCAGACTTTTTTGTTAAGATGACTGTCGATGCTGTCTTGTCCCTAGATAGAGAGGATCTTGATGATAAATTAATTGGTATTAAGAAAATCCCAGGTGGTGCTATGGAAGAATCCATATTCGTTAATGGTGTTGCATTTAAGAAAACATTCTCATACGCTGGTTTCGAACAACAACCAAAAAGATTTGATAATCCAAAGATTTTGAGTTTGAATGTTGAGTTGGAGTTAAAGGCTGAAAAGGACAATGCAGAAGTACGTGTTGAACATGTTGAGGATTACCAAGCTATAGTTGATGCAGAATGGCAAATCATTCTTGATAAATTAAAACAGATAGAAAATACTGGAGCTAACATTGTTTTATCAAAATTACCAATTGGTGATTTAGCAACTCAATATTTTGCCGATAGAAATATTTTCTGCGCTGGTAGAGTTAGTGGTGATGATATGGAACGTGTTATTAAAGCTGTTGGCGGGTCAATTCAATCAACAACATCTGATATTAAACCAGAGTATTTGGGTACTTGTGAAAAATTTGAAGAAATGCAAATCGGTTCTGAACGTTATAATTTGTTCAAAGGCTGTCCAAAAGCCAAGACATGTACATTGTTACTGAGAGGTGGTGCTGAACAAGTCATTGCAGAAGTTGAAAGATCATTGCATGACGCCATTATGATTGTCAAGAGGGCATTACAGAACAAATTAGTCGTTGCAGGTGGTGGTGCTATCGAGATGGAGATTTCTAAATATTTGAGAGATTGTTCCAAATCTATTGCGGGTAAGCAACAATTAATCATCAACGCATTTGCAAGGGCATTAGAAGTTATTCCAAGACAATTATGTGAAAATGCTGGCTTTGATGCTATTGAACTATTGAATAAATTAAGATTGGCTCATAGTAAAGGTGAAAAGTGGTTTGGTGTTGATTTTGAAACTGAAAATATTGGCGATAACTTTGCAAAATTTGTATGGGAACCTGCTTTAGTAAAGATAAATGCATTGAATTCCGCAACTGAAGCTACAAACTTAATTTTATCAATCGATGAGACCATTAAGAACCAAGAAAGTCAAGGTGCTAATGCCGGTATGATGCCGCCGCCAGGTAGAGGTAGAGGTATGCCAATGCCACAATAAATATTTTAAGTTATTAATTACCATAGATAATGGTATATATTAAATATCTAGAAGAAAAATGTATAATACTTCAGAAAAAAAATATTTATTAATATACAGAATATAAACTATATTTTCTTTTGCTATAAAAAGTTAACATGATACTTCTTCTTGTCAAGCAGTGGTATTTACTATACAGTAACGAAACAAAATATTTCAGCAAATGTCAATATACATAAATGCCAACATAAAATGAAATCCCAAGATAGATTAGCCCCTCAATGCTCTCAATCGTTGGGCTAGCTTATCCTCTTTTTCATCATCAACCACTGTTTCCTTCGGATTTGAAATAGCTGGTAATTCATCTAGTCTAGCAGACTGTTTTAATTCCATTCCATTTTCATCTGCTACTTTAGACATTAATTCATCCACTTTATCGTTATCGACCAGTACGGCATCTGAACTGGTTCCCATATTTTCATAAACGTTGATACTTGTATCTAAATCTTCAAATTGCGTTTCAAACTTATCCATGATCATAGTGATTTGTTGTAAGTTCATACTGGCTAAAGCTTTGTCCATACCTTTACAAACACTTGCCATCGATTGTGATACAGATCTCATTGTCACAGCAGTCTGTACTCTGGATGCAACAGAATCAACTCTAGATGCCAATTTTAACAGTTGTAACCGCTCATTCTTTTTCCTTATCGCATTCGAAGCGTATATTTTCGCTATTTCCTCATCTTCGTTAATTATCTTCTTCAATTTGTTGGTCTCTTGAGTTTCTTCTTTGGCTGCACGTTGAGCTTGCTTTTTTAGTTGCTTTGCTGTAAATTTTAATTGGAAAAGGGTGTTTTCAAGACCTGCTGCTGGGTTACGGGACATTTTATGTTTATTTTGAGTTCTTTATGTTTGCAATTTTGGTTATCTTACATACTATACCTGCTCTTAAATAGGGTCCAAAATAGTTAATTGAGATTTTTTTGGTGATTAAAAATTCTCATGGAAAAAGGAATTAAAGATTAGCTACTACGAAGAGCGGGTTTTTGCCCAACGGAGAAGAAACAAACCGAATGTGTCAGTAAAAATATCTTATGAGTAAGACAGGTGCTCCTATTGATAACATAGAAAAAGGAAATCAATGTATTAACAATTAAGAGAAAATGATATATAATATTTTATCCTGTTATATACTAATAAATACTTTATACTTCTTTTGATTGTGGCAAACCGATAATTTCTTCAAGACTATCACATTTTTCGTTCAGTCTCACAATATAACCTTTGTATAAGTCTGTTACTAACTCTAATTCCTTTACCTTTGTCTTCAATTTAATAATTTCTTCTTGGTAATTTAATAATTGAGTTACTGTAATATCTGTTTTAAATCCATTTGCTTGTAAAAACTCTAATTCAGAATCTGAAGATTCATCACTTGTCAAATGTTTCTGCTGGTGTTGGTCATACATTTTCCTAAATTTGAAAAATGATTCACTTTTGGAAGGGCATATATTATCTGGTAAGGAAGACCTTCTTGCGTTTTCATCAGTTGTCAATTTTTCGTTTGAATTCGACAACTGACTCAAAGAAACTGTTGAATTTGTCGTGGAACTAGTAACTTTTGGTTTTAATAATGGCTTCATATATTTTGTGGCATTAATAATTTGATTTGTTGATAATAAACCATCATTTGTTTCCTTTGACAGTAATGATTTGAATGATTTACTTCGATCAGTATTTATGTGAAGGCCATGTAAATCATTGTATGGGTCCCTTGAGTGAATTGTATTTATTTTTGAGTTTTCGATTCTTCTCGAGGTATTTTTATTAATATCTTTTGCATTCGCATCACTATTATTGCTGGGATGTTTATGTGCTTTTAAAGAATTCAAATTACCTTTTCTATTCCTAGTCTTTATTACATCTGTTTTCAAATTTATTGGCCTTGGAGTACTATGCAACTTTAGGAATAGACCACATGCATTGCATAATGTGTTGCCTTGTATATCCCTTCTCCAAAGTGGTGTCTTTTTTGTAGAACAATTGTTACATATAGGGTTATCAAATTTCATACGTTTCTTTGGAATACTATTGTTACTGTCATCAATGCTAGGCTTATTAGAATCTATTTCAGAAGATGGGAGCTTAGAAAAGTCTGACGCCGTGGCAGAATACACAGTGCTGATACCATTTTTTGGTGTGTTATTGTTAACAATATTACTCTCACTGGTTGTTAATAATCTTGGAACCAGGGTATAATTTTTTGAAGTATCTGTATTTGTTTCAATAAATCTTTTTATTGAATTCGTCAATAACTTAGGGGAGCATCTGGGACTTTTATCTTTATGTATATCTTTTGATATAAAACCATTTGATTCATTTTGATTCGATTGCCTCTGTTGAATAGGAAATATTCTTGGTTGTATTGCTTGAAATTCTGGGTTTCTAATTGAATTATAACTAGGTATATTAGTAGCCATATGTATATTATTATTTAATAATGAGTTATGATGGGCCATAACTGATAGTGGTTTCTCTGCCATAGTGGGCATTTATCTTTCAATTTAATTGGATAAGTTTAGTATAGTATTGCCACTCCTTATGCTAGCAACAACATTTAAATTGTTGGAATTCAATATAGAGGAGCAATTATAAATTCCTAAAGAAAATTAATGCTATATATATGAAATAAATCAATAATAACCGGTAAAACGAGTAACAATGCCTCCCATTATATCAATTAAGAATGTAGATTAAGGTGCAGGATAAGGACTGGTTGATATCAAAGGAGGGAATTTTGTAATGCCATGGTTATACCCATACATCTACCAGATCAGTGGCAATCAAAAAATCACAAATACAGAAAGCCAGTGAAAATGCATTAGTTCGGTTAGATAACCGAAGATAAAATGTGTCAAAAAGAACGTTATGTTACTCACTCACAATTTACAGCCATTTTGTTATAGCAGCCAAGATAAGAAACTTTTTGCGTGTAACATAAACAAAAGGAAAGAGAAAATTCAATAGTGCAAATTTGAGGTTACCTAATGGTTTCTAGTATTTTTTCTAACCTCCTTGATCATAGATTAAAGATCTTGGCAAAGCTGCACGCGGGAACTATTTCTCCTTTCTCCCTTTATCTTTGACTTTTTTCCATTCTCTTATACAGTGTGTCTTCATTACAAGTTCGACTAGATAATGCTAGTAAGAGACAAATGGAAATAATAACCTGCTCCTTATCAATAGTAGCATTTTGCCATTATCGAATCTCCTATCTTTTTGTCTTTTACACAATCCTGATATCTTATCTACGCTTATCTAGTAAGTATGTAGCCTTATCATTGTTTACTTGTTATCCATTTTCCAAAGACCGCTCGAAAGATAACGCACCGCCAAAACGGGAAATTCTACTTTATCTCTCACGTATCAACTTAAAAATACGCACCAACAAAACAATGATAAGAAAAGACTTACACGTGATGAAACTGATATCTAAACCCTAAGAAGTCAGGGATAACATAAAGTAAAGTTCTGAACTAGATAGTGCGAATGCAGTGTCAAACATCTGACTTCGGCTATTAGTTGAAAACACAATTGCCAATGCCATCGATATAGATTAAAGTAAGTTTTCAGTAGCTATGCATACCAACTAACTCGTAATGTACCTTGAACCAATACTTGTAACAAAGTATATATTCATATTCTTAACAGTGTGGATAAAACTTGGCCTCTAATGCTAGTTATCCCTGCCGTTTTATATATGTTTTTGGTAGGTAACCATTTCCACATGAAAATTTCAGCTATTTCTCCAGTTTAAGGTAAAGGTACAAAACCAGCTACAAACAAAATATGAGCCTGTGAAGAAAAAACAAAACAGAGAAATTTAAAGTGTAACGAATTAACGTATAATATACTTATAGTAATTTATTTTACTACACAAGAAAAGAATACTTCAAGCAGAATATATTCAATGTCTTCATCAATAGTTATACCTGGTATAGCTGTAGCCGGTAATTTAGGTGAAAAGGAGAACCAGAAGGATGATGACAGTAGTATTTCAGCTTACCATTTCAAGAATGATACCAATAATGGCGATGAGAATGAGAATGATAATGATGATGATGTTAATGATGTTAATGATGTAAGTAATATAAATGGTAATGGTAAGGAAAAAAACGTCCAAATGAATTCTAATAGGGCACTGGAACTTGAGAATTTTAATGATGCTGTAGCCAACACATCTTCAGAGGTAAGCTCTTCGAACAATCTCCCCACAATGAATGCAAAAGGTAACAGTAAGATTAATAATAAAAAAATTACCAGCAAAAATAGAATAATCAATGAAGATGATAACCAAGAGGCATTCCTCAAAAATTTAACCTTTCAAGGTGTCCCTAATTCAATACTGAAACAGGCCACGAACAACAGTAGAATATCACACAGGACAACAGATCCTTTACAAAGAGAACGCTCTATATCACCGTTTCTAAGTAACACCCCAGATATTTCTGCATATATATCGGCTAAGGATAACTCACACAAGCTATATCTCAATCGTAGTCTTGATGAGCTAGCCAGATCTAAAAATCAATCCAATGACAATATTCATAGCATCCACGCTGTACTTAAAACAGATGACAGTAATAACCCACAGAAACCCAACCTTAAGCAAAGACGAAAATCATACATAGGACCTTATGATTCACAAAAATTTAATGGATGGAGAAAAGAATTTAATACTGCCTTTAAAAAAATCTCTGTAGTCTCAAAATTGAAAAATATGCGGAATACCAAACATAATAGCCAAGTACAACTTCAACAGCCTCCAGAGCGTGAGATGACTGAGGCAGATTTACATACCCAGAGACTAGCGTCTGATTTAATCGATTCTCTTCTTGCAGGTGCACCTGCTGCATTATTTGCTAGTACACACTTTTTAAAAGATGAGCATGGTAACAGAAGAGCTGCATTGCTATTAGGAATGCTGAATGTACGAATTATTCCAATAGAAGACATCTCCACATTCTTAAACAAAGAAAAGGATGGGACAGAAATACCGAGTGTTTACAATGGCAATAGAAGTTTCCAGCCGTCAAATAATATCAATGTATCAAGGACAAGATCAAGAAGATCAAGTTTACTAAGTTTTTCCTCAGCAGCAATACCAGAAAATAATACTTGTGCTAATCTTAACTACAGCAAGTCTAACCCAAATGCAAATAGACCTGACAGTACTTACCCTACAGTAACGAATACCACTACTAATGCCTATAATCATAATATGAAGCATCAATGGTTTGAGTTGAAGTTTGAATACGGTGTCGGAGAAGATAGATACAAATGGTCTATTGTTAAGAATTATAATAATATTTCCCAATTGCATAATAACCTAAAAATAGTATCGTTCCAGCAGAACGCAGTCAATAAATTATATATCGACAAAAATAGGTATCACAAATTTTGCTTACCATATTTCCCAAGCTTAAAGAGTGATAAGCATAATGAGTATAATGAAAAGAATGAAGCAAGCAACAAGAAGAAACAAAAACGCAAGCTTATGCATCGTCTCATACCTTCAAGAACTTCTTTGTCCTCAAGTACAACAGATACTGATACTTCATCAGTCAATTCTATCTACAATGCATCTTCAACAAATTTTAGTGTAACTGAAATTAAAATGAAGCATTTACAAGACCTGATTGACGAAACAGATGATTTCTCCCAACCAATGCATTTACGTCTTGAACGATACATTAAATTATTAAATCTTGCCTTATGTTTACGTCCACAAGCTAATCGACTGTTTCAATTTTATGAGTTTTCACCGATGGGAAACCTATTAAGTTACGAAACGGGGTACCAGGGAAAAGAAGGTTACTTATTAATTAGGTCTACCGCAAAAGCCCAAGGTTGGAGAGTATCCCACTTCAGACCAAACGATTTTGCAAATATGATCAAAAGACACACACCTAAATGGTTTTTAGTTAGAGATTCGTATGTTACATACGTCTCAAATATTTGCAGCACGACACCATTGGATGTGTTCATGGTGGATTCAAAATTCAGAATAAAATTATCAGGAAGAATCTCACAAAAGAAAAAAAACAGCATAAAAAATAAACAAAGACTTTTAGAAAGTGGTGATATTGTATACGAGGATGACTTCTATGATGAACTAGATTGTGAATTGGATTGGGATTTAGAAAATTCGAAAAAAATTTCTACAAAATTATTAGTTACCTTAGAAAATAGTGAAAGAAAATTACAAATAATTTGTAAATCGGAAATTTCAATGAAGATATGGGTATCATCATTTGCAATGATGGGTAGAAATAGCATATGGTCACGGAAACATAGGTTTGGTAGCTTTGCACCTGTTAGATCCAATTGTTTTACTAAATTTTTAGTTGATGGTAGAGATTATTTCTGGGCATTACGTGAAGCGTTAACTATGGCTCAAGATGTAATTTATATCCATGACTGGTGGCTATCCCCAGAGTTATACCTACAAAGACCAGTTAATGGAAACCAAGGTTCTAGAATAGATAGATTACTTAGAGAACGTGCCGAGAAAGGAGTCAAGGTATTTATTGTTGTTTATAGGAACGTTGGTGCAACCGTTGGTACTGACAGTTTATGGACAAAACATTCAATGTTAGGACTTCACCCTAACATCCATTTAATTAGATCCCCGAACCAATGGTTACAAAATACGTATTTCTGGGCTCACCATGAAAAACTAGTAGTTATTGATAACACAGTTGCGTTCATGGGTGGTATCGATTTATGTTTTGGACGTTATGATACGCCCCAGCACGTACTACGTGATGACTATACTGATATTAAGGATCAAACTTTCCCTGGGAAAGATTATTCAAATGCGAGAGTTTGTGATTTTTATGAATTGAACAAGCCATTCGAGTCTATGTATGATAGAAACAAAGTTCCAAGAATGCCATGGCATGATGTTCATATGATGACTATTGGTGAGCCTGCAAGAGATATGGCCAGACATTTTGTTCAGAGATGGAATTATTTACTAAGAGAGAAAAGACCTAGTAGACCAACCCCCTTATTACTTCCACCAAATGATTTGACAAAATGTGAATTAGAAAATTCGCCATTTTTCAAAAAATTACACTTGAAGTCTACTTGTGAGACACAAGTGCTTAGAAGTGCTGGAAATTGGTCGCTTGGCTTGAAAGAAACAGAAAAATCAATCCAGAATGCATACTTAAAACTAATCGAGACTAGTGAACATTATATTTATATTGAAAATCAGTTTTTCATAACATCCTCTGAATGGGATGGTGTAATTATTGAAAACAAGATTGGTGATGCTATTGTAGATAGAATTATAAGAGCAAATAGTGAACACAAGGACTGGAAAGCATTTATTATCATACCTTTAATGCCCGGATTCGACTCCCCAATTGACCAACCCGAGGCATCTAGTCTTAGAGTTATTATGCAATGCCAATATCAAAGTATTTCCCGTGGTGAAACTTCAATTTTTTCTCGGTTAAAGAAATTGAACATTGATCCAATGGAATATATTCAATTCTTTTCATTAAGAAAATGGTCAGCTATTGGTCCACATGAAAGTGTGGTAACCGAGCAGCTATATGTCCATGCTAAAATTCTAATTGTTGATGATAGAAGTTGCATAATTGGCAGTGCCAATATCAATGAAAGATCGCAATTAGGCAACAGAGATAGTGAAGTGGCGATTGTCATTAGAGATACTGAGTTGGTGAAGAGTAAAATGAATGATCAGAAATATTATGCCGGGAAATTTGCTTTAGAATTAAGACAAAGGTTGATGAGAGAACACCTAGGGTGTGATGTTGATCTGGTAGAAATTGTTGAAAGAAAATTTGGAAGATTAGAGAACATTGCACAGGTTAATTACAAGACATTGAGTACGGTTACAGATGAAATAAATGAAATAAACGAGATAAAATCAGTAACTAAAAAAGAGATGATATCTTCAGCGATGATTGAGTTAGCCTATCGTGAAGTGTTTGATTGTGATTTTAGCCAACAGTGGAATGAAAAATTTGGAACCCATGACGACATTGTTTCTAGTCATTTCGGTGTTTCCTATATGGAAAATTCTGAACCTTACAGCAGTACTGATCCATTCCAGTACAAGGGGGAAGAAATGGGAGAAACCTCAAGTGTTTTGGATCCAATTCAGGAATCTTCTAAGAAAAGTAAATTACCAGGTCACATAAATGAAAAGAACGCAAGAACAAAAAACATTAAGCCTTTCAGACACACATTTAACCACAGGGCAGGGTCTGATAATGAAGGTATCAGAGATGACAAAAATATTAGTTCGGATCCTAGACTAATCAATAATCAAACACATGTAGATGATGTTAATGGTAAAGGACCAGATGATTGGAATGGATTATTCAGAGAATCTGTAACAGATCAATTACGAGATTGGTCGTTAAAGACTATGTCGTTAGGTATGGACAATAAAAACTCTAGAAAAAAATTATCTAAAAGAAGCATATTACCAGATAAAAATGACATATTTGAATATGTAGCAAGTAACAATGTTTCTTATGACAACAAATGGGACATGTTAAAGAGAATTTGCTATTTACAATACCTAAGCTACAAGATTGACGGAAAAGAGTATAGCAAACCAACTATTACACAGAAACCGAGATCAAGTGGTATATTTCATAATGGCGATGACGCGGAATTACATGAATTTCACACGAATATTCTAGAGGAACATGAATTAGATGAAGAATATTTGGATACATTCCTCGGACAAGTTGCACCCACCTTGAATCAGACTGGACTGACAGAAGATGATTCCAAACGTCTTTTGAACCTAAAGTTTATAGATCCATACTCTTTTGAAGATCCTGTCTCGATATCGTTTTTTGAAGGTGTTTGGTTTTCTGTTGCTTTAAAAAACACACTGCTTTATAGGCTAGTATTCCATTGTCAACCTGATAATGCAGTTCAAACATGGAAGGACTACAAAGAGTTCAATAGAATGTCGGATGAATTTAACGATACGCAAGAAAGGTTAACTGAACTTGAAATCAAAGAATCTAAAAAAGATGCAAAAGATCGGAATAATAATAATATACCCTCAAATAGTGATACGTTAAATCCAAGTACACCTTCAAGTTCGAATTCAAATGATACGAATAACAATATCGAGGGAAGTCATGAAGAGGCTAAAGAAAAGGTAAAGGATTCAAAACGCTTACATGGTGGTGACAAGATAAACAAGGCACTGAAAATACAAATGAAATTATCGGGAAGTTTACTCTTTGGTTTTAATAAAAGAATCTTCGATAAATACACAGCAAGAAGAATTTTAGAAAGAACCCACGGCCATCTAGTTATATTTCCAACCGAGTGGTTGGCTAAAGAGGTTGAGTCTAAAAACTGGTTTTACAATGCTGATAGGCTTCCACCAATCGATATATATGATTGATCTATTATAGTTGAGTTTTAGCAGTAGAATAAAATTCTCAATGACAATATTAATATATTCTTAAATTACTACGAATGTATAAATTCATTGAAAAATGAACGTATATACACAATTACAGGCATATCTAAGAAAAAATCACTAGCAACATTATATGTAAAAAGTTACAGTGTGTAAACTAGTATCATTTATTGAACATGTAAATTTTCTGGAAGAAATTAACCGAGGGTAAGACAGTAACCACAGCTCTGATCACATGAGATTTATGTATTGCATAAAATGACAATATATCAGTCATGAAGTAAAATTATGATAATTAAAACCAGTTTATGGATTTCTCCATCTTTGGCACTCATACTATAAACGTGGTTTCTTTACTGTTCAATATGTTTTATAATTTCTTAGTGAGACGCGCGTGCAGAAATCGTTCATTACCAGAACACAGAGACGCACCATGTTATAAACGACAGGTAGGTTAGTTCGTTTAGCGTTTACACTGAAAAACGAAGTTGTATTCAGTACAGAGTTCAAATTTAAGGGATGTTGTTGCTGCTGTTGCCCAGCCGATATAATCTTCCAGAGACTAGGATTGGGTTTATCGTTCATTAACTACAATCAAACAACCCATAGTATATCTACTTCCTTTGGACAACAATGCAGACCTATTCTCAGTTCGTTTTGTAGATATTGATATTTTACGTAAAATTTCAATTATTTGAATTATTCAGTAGCACGGTTGCAGCTCCTAAAAAGGAAACGACTTCGTTAAAATCACCTAAAACTAAGCATATATATATACTATAATTATTAGTACTTTAGTTCGTACATAAATGAATTTCAACAGTGAACGACTCTATTACATCTTAGCTTACTCAATTGATTAAAGGAGGCCTTATATATCCAATTGAAAAAATTATTATTTAAGATTATAACCAAAACATGTTACTGGTTAACCAATCAAATACAAGCAAACACACAGAGACAAGAAGGTGTTTTACAATAAATGGATCGCTTGAGGTATCTTTCTAAAATTTTGCCCAAACGTCTATAGGTTATTCGAATAAACATAGAAAATATACGCACAGGCATGGCTCTAAATATATTCAATTATTAAGATTAGTTAAGCTATAATAGCGTGTTTTAAATCAATACTAGCTGTATTTCTTTCTTGTGAATTGTGTCTTATTCTAAATTCTTGATAATAATTTTTAATTTTCTAAGGAACAAAAGGGCTTAAAAGTTAAATTCTTTTACGACTAGGCAAAAATTCCTTAAATAAAAAAAAAACTTGCCAGAAAAAGTAAAACAGTGGTATATAGAATAGACACACAACAAACTTGATCAATCCATTTTAGAATTACTGTTTTTACAAGTGAAGTATATTTCGTCAGATATATATTTATTTACAAATACCATCATATAACTCACTTTGCTAACGTAATTTACCTCAATTAGGAAAGAAACTAACCAAATGAGTATCGACCAGAGCATTGCTGAACAGCAGCAGCAGCAACAGAAAAAGAAAGAACAAGAACAATCCCTTCTAGATGATGCTTCAACTCTATTGTTATTTTCAAAGAGTACTCAACAGAACTCCTCTCGGAATAATCTATTACCTCTTCAACCTATGAAGAAACTCATATCAACTGATGTTCCACATACCACAATTGTAGAAACCCCAATAGGAAATAACAGCTCAATCCCATACACTGGAAATACAAACACTCCACAAATATCCTCTTTAAGATTTATATCTGCCTCAAAACCAGGATCAAGAAGTAACTCCAATATAATAGTGAATCAACAGGATACGCTACAGCAATCACCTGTGATATACACTAATACACAGGCACCAATTCAGACCGAACAGCGAACAATAACCAATGAAAATGGACCATTTAAACAAAATTCTACACCATCTCCTTTAACTAATTATAGAACTAAATCAATATCTGCAAAGGAAAATTCCGCTGTGGCAGCTGCAGCTGCAGCATTGGCCACTGCTGCCACCATCCCATTACCATTAAAGGTTCAGGCTTCGCAAGGTAATTCACAATCATCACCATCAGTAGATAGTACGAAAAGAAAAAACTCAGATTCCTCTGAATTAGCTGTGAATAAGGATTCTCACCAAGATAAACAAGACTCAGAGAAAGGAAGTAAAGAAATCACAAAAAAAAGACAATGGCCTGTTCCAGACTCATACATCGTAGACCCAGATGCGGGTATAATTACCTGTATATGTGATTATAATGACGATGACGGCTTCACCATTCAATGTGATCATTGTAATAGATGGCAACATGCAGTTTGTTACGGTATTGAAAATATTGAAAATGCTCCAGATCATTATCTTTGTAATGCATGCAAACCCAGAAAATTAGATATTAAATTAGCTAAATTGAGACAAAAGACACAACGAGAAACATTAGCACTTCCCGGATATTCCGTAATTAACGAATACAAAGATAATAGTACTAACAACAAAAAGAAAAGAAAATCAGAATCAATGAACGATGACATAAACGGTTCAAGCAGAAATAATTCTTGTCCGGAAAGAGACTCAAATGAAAGTCCCAATAACGTAAGAAAGAAGTCAAACCTTGAAAAGGAAATCAACGTTCCAGCGCCATTAAAAAATGACATAAAAAAGAAAGAGTTTCATTTAACACCTAAGGATGCCTATACGGCGGTTTATATACCACTGGAAGAGTCTAGATATAAAGACAAATATGTAAAACTATTTATTGAAAGCCACAAGAATGATGATTGGGTGATCGTGCATAATAATGAAAGACTAGAATCAATACCAATTGAAGTTAAAGCATATTCAGAAACCAATCATTCAAGAGTTTTCCCGGGATTCATGAAACTAGGTGTCTTTATTAAAAAAGATTGCCCAGAAACTGGATTGATATCGGAAATTGTAGGCGAGGTTGACTTTCTAAAAAACTATTTGATGGACCCAAGAAATCATTATAGAATTTGGGGTACACCCAAGAGAAAAGTTATTTTTCATCCCCATTGGCCATTGGCTATTGACCAGAGGTTATGTGGTAATTTAATAAGATATCTAAGAAGGAGTTGCTATCCAAATGTCGAACTAGTTACAGTCAGAATGCCGGATGATTCTATTAAATTTGTATTAAGCGCATTAAGAGATATAAAGGAGGGTGAGGAATTACACATAAAATGGCAATGGGACCTAAGACACCCTATGCTTCAGTTGATTAAAGGTACAATAACATTCGATTCCCTAGATGATAATGCCAAATATTCCCTAATTCACTCAATTGATACAATTTTAGGTAATTGCGAATGTGCGTGTGGTAACAACAATAAAGATTGCCATCTATTAAAAATAAAGAGAATTGCACAAAACTTGAACAAGTTAGTTAAATCTAAAATGAATAATAAATATAAATTATACGAGATTTTGAATCATTTCCAGTCAAAGAGAAAGAAAAGAGAACTACCCATTCTAAAACGGTTAACCAATGAAACCAAAGAGATACAAAACAGCAACATTTCAAACTTGATTAATTTAACTCCCCTAAATATTGAACTAACAGGAACATCCACAACTAATACTCATATATTTGGTAAAGAGGATCCAAATACTATTAATGAATTTGGTTCAATTACTCAATCCGAAAATGACAGGAAATTATCTGATAGAGATAATGATAACCAAAGTAGTCATCCGAAACCATTCAAACTAAACCTTGTACAAAACTACACCTTAACATCAAGCAAAAGTACAAATAATTCAAAAGATTTTACGACACTTTCGAAGAAACAATACTTTGAATATGATGAGTCTCATATAACAGATATAAACAACTTACCAATTCCAGTTAAATTATCATACTTGGATAACAATGGAACTGATAATATTATTGGAAATTCTTCTCAAATTATTTCTAAGCACACTGCCATTAGTGATAAGGCAAACACTACATTCGATAATGATACAGACGAGCTTAATCGGACATCTACGCATTCAAACATTTCATCAGGGACAAACTCACCGGCAATAACACCAGGCACTCATAGCATTTCCAATTCCGGATTTTCTGGTGCTAATTTGAAGAAAAAACTCTCCTTTGCGGATTATAGAAAGAAACAACATAAATAAAGGAATATATTATATATTATATATTATATATTATTAAGACAAATAAACATCTAATAACTAAATTGCCAAAATTATTGGAATGATTAATATTTTGTTTATTAAAAAATATTACTGTGTTCTATCAATGAGTTACTGGCTCTAGTACTTAATGAATTTAAAACAAATTAAATTTAGGTATATTTTATATATTTGCTTACCCGGAAGTGATTTGAAATATTTTACTAGATAGTAACAACAGGTAATTAGATCAAATAAAGTGAATAAATTTAATTTCAATTTGTAGAGGAGAACTCGTAGTTTGACAAGAGAAAGGACCAGTAAATCACGAAGAAGTCAGAATGACAAGAGCCCAAGCAATACAATATGCTGTGAAACAGATTCCACAAATATTACCATTAGAAGAAAAGGATATAAGTGATCTTTGCGATCAAGTTATAAGTTCAAATACAAGCCCAGAGTCAATTGCCGAGAGTTTTTTAAATATATTGGGCCAAGATGATATGTCATTTGAATTCGTATTCAAGTTTAATGAGTTGCTTGAAGCTGGAATATCAAGTACCAGATCAAACAGTGAATCAAGTGATAAAAAAATTCCAGATTTACCTAAAGCAACTTCATCTCCTCAACCAACCAATCAGACTATAAAACAACAATCTGCTTCTATAACACCAAATCCATCGACAAGAATACCCAAGGAGTCAGTTAAGACTACACCTATTCTCATAAAACAGCAACAGTTTCTACTGAAGCAACCACCAAAACCATCCACAGAAAAACAAAAGAAGAAAAAACCAAATCTTTCCACCAAGCAAAAAAAATTAAGTTCTCTCGAAGAGATAAATGATGTAGTCAATCTGTTAAGTGCGACACACGAGGAATCTGATTCTCGCCAATACCAGTGTTCTTGTCAAGGTAAGAGACACCCTATTTTTACAATTGCCCCAAACTGCCTTTCCTGTGGTAAAATAATATGTGTACGGGAGGGATTACATTTAAACAATTGCACATATTGTGGAGCTGAATTGATTCCTTTGGATGAAAGAGTTCAATTGATTAAAGCTTTAAATGAAGAAAAGGATTCACTAGAAAATGACAGTATCGAAGGAGAAAAGAAGAATACAATTAAAAGGAAGCCAACAAAAACTTATAAGATTTCATCTGGAATGGGTAAAAATTTATTCAACGAACAAGATAAGTTGTTTGATTTTATTGAAAGACAACAAGAGCGGGAAAGGAAGAGAGAAGAAATACTAAGGGAACTCGATGCAGAGAAGTCTGTAAACTCACTAACACGTACTAAAAATGACAGTGCTCATGTTGTAGATGAAGAATTACAAAAAGCTCAAGAAAGATTAGAAAATTTATTGCATTTCCAAGACACATCAGCAGAGCGTACTAAAATTATAGATAATGCAAGTGATTTTGATATGTCGAAAGAAGTTGGATTATGGGGAAACACAAGAGAGAGGGCCTTAATGCTAAAAAAGCAACAGAGAAACCTGAGAAAATGGGAAAAATTGGAACGTGAAAGGAATGGTAAACGGGATAAATATGTTGTCAGTATGAATATTGGGTCAAATGGGAAGGTCACGATGAGTGAAGTAAAGCACAACAATGGTAACGTATATGCAGATTCAGATGATGATTTGGATAAGATTAGTGATAAAGAAGATAAAGAAGATCTTATAAACATTAATTCTCACAAAGAAGAACTGGCGGCTGAAAAAGAATTGCACAATTCAACTTTACAATCAAGTGTTTGGGATCCTGAAAAAGACAAAAATCAATTTGAACGCCCTATTTATCATGGGTCAGTCAATGAATTACCTGAAAATAAAGATGATGACCAATATGAAAAGAAAGAGGACAGAGCGTCAAGGATTCAGATAGGCCAAGATAATAACACTTCACTGGAAGAAAATATACTGGCAGTCTTATAACACGTGTGTTGGTAAATTCATTTAGCCTTGTACTTATTATAGTCTTATTCAATAGCATAATATTTCGAGCATCAATTTGCTAATTTTTTTTTAAAATTAATGTACATATATATTATTATTTAGTTCTAATAGTTAAACTCACTAGCATTCTGTTTAACCACATCACGTGCAGCACGCCACATTTGATTCTTGAAACCTTCCTTTGCTGGATTCTTTTCCCCAGTCTCCTTTTGCTTCTTACTAGACTGCATACCCATCGTCTTTGGTCTTTCCCTCAGACCAAAACTTTTGGCTAAATGACCCAAATGTAAGCATTTTATATTAAAGTATTTCTTTTCAGAGGAAATATGCGTCGTATAAGCTCTGATATGACTACTGTAGCCCTTTGCTGCCAAATCTTTAAACATAGAATCTTCTAGGATACGTCTTTCGATATTTAAATGCCAGGTTGTAGCATTTGTATCCCATTCAAGATTCTCATCTTTCTTCTTTCTGTCTTTCATATCATTTCTACCAACATTTGTTTCTTTGAAAGCTGGTTTCAGAATATCTTCATCAAATTTTAATAGCTTCCATCCCATTTTATGATATGGCTTAATGTAATCCATATAACTTTCCTCTTCACCAGGAAGTAAAAATAATAAACTTTCACCTTTTCTACCAGCACGAGCGGTACGACCAATTCTATGAAGATGGTCTTCTACATTAAATGGTGGGTCCATTTCGATGACAGTACCAACATGAGGTAAATCCAACCCCCTGCTTGCAACATCTGTACAAAACATTATTAAATGTTTACCCTTTGTAGCTTCATTGTCTGTAGCAAAATGTTTCAAAGTTGCAGTTCTCATTTGTTGCGATAAAGAACCATGTAATTTATAAAAGATTACGTTTGGATCCTTTTCTTCATGGAAACAGGGCAATATGGTATTTCCTTTGGTCAAGACCCTAACAGATTCACCGACAATGTTTCTATGATGCGCATCAGATGACGAAAATGCATCAAAATGAAAATCAACACTATCTGCACATGATAAGAATACCATAGTACGAGCTGTGGTTTCTTCACACTTTGATATATTTCTTTTAGTGATATTATTTAACTCTGCACCTAACGTAACAAGTCTCAATTTTGGTGGAACAATCGTTATCTTTTGTAATAATTGATCAGGGACATCAGTTACAATGTCATCATTCTCTGTTTTGCCTTTGTTTCTAGTATTCGAAATTAGTTTATAATTCTTTAAAGCAACATTACCCAACTTAGCTACACTACCTTTAGTTGTAGCACTACATAATGCATGGATAATACGAGACGGTAATTTTAGAAATCTATTGGTGTCCAGTGGTATATCATGAACTATTTGTAAAATTTGAGTCAAAGTTTCTTCAAAACCTAATTCCATTAACTTGTCACCTTCATCCAAGACTACATATCTTAAGGTTGATGCTAGTTGTTCCTTAATAACTTTCGTATTTTGTAAATGGTCTAATATACGACCTGGCGTACCAACAATGAAATTACAACCCTTACGTAGTCTTGCCTTTTCTGACTTCTTTCTCTCACCACCAATTAGTAGACATGGTACTAAATAATGACAACATTTTGTTAAAGTTAATGCAACTTCATAAATCTGATTTGCCAATTCACGAGTGGGTGCTATAATTAATGCAAAACAACCAGTTTCTCTATTAATGCGTTCTTTCATATTTAAGACCGCACTTAAGATTGGGAGTAAGTACGACAAGGTTTTACCCGAACCAGTTTGTGCATGAATGAACAAATCATTATCTTTTGACCTAGACAATAAATGAGGTATGGTAGCCTTTTGAATGCTAGTTGGTTTTTGAATCATCATTTTGTCCTTTAAATGTGTTAACAATGGCTCATTTATACCCAATGACTCGAAAGTATCACCAATTAAAGGGGCATTTGAAGCATTAATAAGAATGCTTTCATCATGTGCATTAGTATTCACAGAAGTAGAAATTTCTCTATTAGAGGTAAAGAGGGAAGAGACAATTTGTTCACTTGCTGGTGCTACTGGTTGCTTGGTATTGTATTTGGGCTTTTCCTTTGACAAATCATCATCCATATACTGAGTTTGACGGTTTGTGATATTCGATTTAGAATATTTGATTCCTTCGTTACTATTATACTTTGAATGCTTGCTTCTACTATTGTCTGATTTATCTAAACTGTTGCCATCATCATGTTTCAAATCCAATTCCTTATGTGTCCTTTTTCCATTATGATTCTTTCTATCAATAGCCATTCTAAGCTTCCTTCTGTCTTTCCATCTTCCACCTGTGATTTTATTAGAAGATTTTTGGGGAGCTGTGCTTGTATTGTCACTTGTAACAAAATTTACCAAAATTCCGTCATCATCATTCATTGTGTAGTGTTTGCTGAATTTGGGTACTTGGGAGTGTATTTATTAATCAAGAATATGCCCTTGAAACAAACCTCGTTAATAGAAGAAACTTTTGTATTAACTAAATAATGCTCATCGCAATTTTTCACATTGTAAATACCCTCCAGAAAATTTTCTTCCGGCATCTCAAAATTAAAAAGTACATGAAAAAGAAGTTGCCGATCTAATAAAATATATTTAATTAAGTTGAATAACAGATAGATATACTTTTAGCTGAAATCTGAGATATTATATAAAAAACTGAGTACAGAATTATATATTACTGAACCATATGACCAAATCGAAAAAATCCAATAATGCATTATTTGTTTCTGATAATGATGATGATAGAGTAGTTGATGAGCTTATAGAAGAAGATATTGATATAATCATGGTGGACAATGAAGATACAAAGAAGGCTATGTCGAATAATAATAATGAAGATGATCCAGTTGTACATGAAATACCAATAAACTTAGCAGGTCATGACGAAAATTTACATGTCTTCCAATATGCAAACAAAGCGAAATTAATTGGAGGCAAGCCCGCAGAACATCCAGTTATTGCAGCTGCCAGGTATAAAAGTAAATCATCTTTATGGGAATTAGATATACCTCTAGATGACCAGGCTTTTTATAATGAGGACAAAGCTGATAAGAACTGGAACGGTGTTAAATTTCAAACTCTTAAGGGTGTAGGTGTTGAGAATGAAGGACAATATGCAGCGTTTGTAGTCGATGGCCAAGCATATTTAGTTCCTGTAAAAACTGTATCACAATTAAGACCTTATTTTAACTATATAGATGAGGTTAATTTACAAAAAAAGCAAGAGGAGTCAAAACAAAACCCATCGGCCGCTTCTCAAAGAGCACAAGTTGTCACTATGTCAGTTAAGAGTGTCAATGATCAAACTCAAAATAGATTAGCAGGATCATTATTGGCACATAAAATTGCAGATGAGGAAACACCAACCCAGTTGCAATGGGTAGAAAATACATTTGAACAATTTAAAGATACTATTGTGAGAGAATCTTCAGAACATATTATTAAACCTGCTGAACAAAGTCAAAGTTATTTGTCAAAGTTACTCTAATATTTGTAATTTCAATATTTATAAATGTAAGTACAAATCACCGTCCGGTGAATGCATAGTGAATTTTAAAACAAATAGTTTACAATTTTATTAATATTGTTTTTATCTATATATTTTGCGTTCTGAGGTATAACACTCAAACGAAACTTTGATATTTATGCTTGTACAAATGTATACATACCTTCCTCAATCATACCACATTTTAATTAATTCCTCTGAAACAGCACTTGGTGTCAAGACACCAAGATCAGTAATTAGTGCTGTGATATATTCCTGGGCAGTGTAATCAATACGTGGTCCACTTAATAGATCTTCATTATCATCGTCATTATTTGCAAAGTCTAAAATCTTTCTATCTGTAGGTAAATCGTCTGGTGATAATGGAAACATACGAACAAACTTATGACTTTCAGTAACCACGTAAAATGGTTTTTTTGCATTATGAGCTAAAACACCTATAGAATATGTTCCTACCACATTAATTATACCACCACTTTCAGCAACACCTTCAGCACCGACAAATACTTTATCGACTTTATCAATAATTAAACCGACCGCACTGTCTACTATTAGGGACACAGGTATGCCCTTTTTCTTCAAGAAGTTATGAAGCTCCTTACCTTGTGATGTTGGTCTCGCCTCAGTGACAACACATCTAAATCTAATAAAATTATCAGCAGCACGCTTTAATAACGTAGCCACAGCTCTTGAGAAACCATGAACTAGTATAATGTCATCATCTGATATAAAATCAATACCAATTTCTGCTATTTTATCACGGGACATTTGTGCTCTAGAGACGAAGAGTTGACCGTTTTCAATCAAATGTTGTTTACAGGATTCCCAGTCACCATATAAATGTAAATTTCTTAAAACAAACCTCATAAAAATATCACAACCTGCTCTCAAGGAGACAGAGTTTGGAATGGATTCAACTAATTCAGCAACTGCACCTTTTATTAAATTAATAACTTCTGCTGCAGTGCCTGGATTTTTCACTCTGACTAATGTAACCAATGCTTCAATAGCGGCGATCGGCATTGTCATTTCAGAATCCTCTTCCAGAAACTTTAAATAAGTTTCTGTAACGCTAAAACTATCAGTCATTTTTGTGATTTTTGATATCTAGAATCTTTGAACTTAATATTCTATATTGGATATGATATGTCTGTTGTTCTTTACTTTTTCTGTTCGTTTTATTGTGTAAGTCAAATCTAGTCTATGATGTTTTGCATTGTAAACTAAAATCGATGATTTTTCATGTAATTTTTTTTCCCGCCAACATTTTAATTTCGGTGCGAAAAGAAATTAGATTTTGATCAGGAAACAACTAAAACAAATGAACCCAGGAATATGCCAAGGAATTACTAGGAGTGAAGTAGTAACCGTCCAAAATTACAAGTATTACCATTTGAAGTTTTAGAATATGTGCATAAAAACAATTTGTCTAGATGAGGATATATATGCTCATAGTTAAGACGGTTATTGTTTCCTAAGAGGGAATATGAGAGTTTATTGTTTCTCAAATTGCTTAATCATTGTACTATTGAAGCAAGGCAAAAAGTAGTCGAAAGAGCTTTGCTATAAAAACTTAATGAATGATTACTTTCAATTTTGGTTATCAACATTTTAAACACTATATATATATATATATATATATTATTATTATTATTATTATTATTATTATTATTATTATTATTATTAACAGACCCTAACCTGAACTAATTAAGTAGATTGACAAAATTTTTGAATTCCTAATCTATTGGCTATTGTTTTTATTGTTACAGTTCTATACGTCAAGGAAGACTTTGTATTTAAATTTTATATAGTATTTGCCTGATTTTTTTGATAGATATTTGGTCCTTGTGGTTCATGTCATGGTGTTCAATATGCGTGTCAGTCCGCTTGACGGACAATTAAAATTCAATCTTAATTAAGATCACATTGTCATTCTAGGTTGAAATTGTTTGTGTTAGTATAATCAAACGTTCTTGAAATATTTCACATTCAGATTTAAATTGTGATCAAGAAGGTAATAGCGAAACAGTTTTCAATATTGTATGCCTGTAGTTTTAATTGTTTTTGTTTCATCCTACTATTAAATAATATCAGTGAATCACATTTTTAGTTCTACGGCGCCTATATAAGATTGAGGGAAGCAAACTTTCTCTGCAGGTAAGTGTTCTTTTTTTGTCTTATTCAAATATATTCACATTTAAGTATGCATTAGTCATTTATTGATAATATACCTTTGAGTAATATAGTTCATTAACTCTAACAGATGACATATTCTTCTTTATGGAATATATATATTTCCAAAAGCAAAAAATGGGTTTAATGACTGGAAGATACGGAACTGTGAAAGTAATGCTCTGAATGAATCATCGTAATCCTAAATATATGATACAAAACAATTGGCATATCTATTTGGTCGTTTAACTTAAAATCTTATAATTCATATTTCTTGAGAATCACTATCGCGTGTCCTTATATTCTGTGATAGCATACGTAATAATGATATTCTTTTGAACAATAAACCTACAAAAGCTAAAAATATCTCAGAAAAGAGTCTTTATGAAGCTCAATAAATTTAATTTTTCAAACGCTAACTAGTTTGAAATTTCTTCATTAAAACATAATATGGCTTAAATGTTATCCACATAATATCAAAATTTAGCCGCCGAGCCTATCGCTACCACACTGGAACATATTCTGATTACTAATAAGATACTCCAAGATTGTTCAAGTTAACGGAGAATATGATGACCTCCAATGCCAGTTTAAAAATTTTTTTTTCCCATTTCTATAAACAAGGGCTGGTTCCATAAAAATAGCTAATATAAAAAATATTGAATTCTCTGTCTTCATTAGAAAATATTTACTCTTTTTCCCTTTCCTTTATATTAATTATTATATGTATACCAAATATACGTAACATTACATAGAAAAATTAAAATATATTATTGAGAATGTTAAAAATGTCATTAAATTATATTAAACCTTGAAAACAATTTGCATGTTAGGGATATAAATACTTTGGTATTTTCATCTCGCCCTATGAAGGTGAATGTTATTTTATTATGGACAGTGATATATTTTATAAGTATTGGGTCAAGGAGTACCTATTTCATTTACTTCCATTATTGACAACAATAAGTTAACTATTTTTAATATAACATAATGCAGAAACGGAGATTATATGGTACTATGAATATAATATGGGTGGTTTATAGGATATCAAGTTTAATACGAGGGTTACTAACAACCACGAACGCGATTGAAAACGAAACACGAAAATAAAACAATAGCATATAGAAAGTTATGAACGACACGAGTGTTCATATAAGGAAATAAATGTTTGACTACAAACAATTAACTTATAATGGTCACAGATGATGGTCAACGAGAATAGTATAGCTTATCGACAATGTGAAAATTTTTCACACCTTACTTCACTTCCCAGAGACGTATAAATAGACCAATACTTCAAGTATACAATCTGATTGATATTGATTCTTAATTAATTTATTTATTTATTTATTTTACATAATTATTATTTTATAATAAATTGATCCTTTATACAAATATTAAAAGTAGTCAAAGATATTTACTTCTTCTTCTAACCTAAATTTGTTTCGACATAAACTAATCAACAATGATATATTTAAACAAGAACCAATCTTCTATCAGTGCGTATGCCTCTGAACGAAATCAAGTGTTCACGTTCATAACATTCTTACTTAGATTTACCATTGTTATTCAATGGCAATGTATATCTATTAAGTTTTAAGAAATATCTATATAGAATCGATATCAGAGAATTCAATTAACATGAAATTAGCGATATAATTTAATTTTCGATATTGTTCTTTAAAAGTATTGTAAACAATACAATTTTTTGTTGTATCGTCAACTAGACTAATACAATTTATTCAGAACGGAAAACAGAGGGTCAGATGGGTTATTATAATTAATATGTATATAACTAACTAAGTATATAATATCTAACTATAATTCAGAGTGGAAGCGCAGATGGTTCGAATCGACAATCAATTGTTATTCGTTATTCAGATTGAGTAATAATTACTTGTCTTTTTTATCTATTAATCTAATGTTTATAATCCTATGAACTCAGATCTCCAATGTCTATAAACTGGGAAATTATTCCACTATTTATACTTTTCGAATTCCTCAATTCTTGTTGGAGAATCCGATATATTTCTAATCATAACATCGAAGTTTACTACTTGTAGTAACTTCGGATTAATTTACTTCATATGCTAACTTCGGATTAACTTGTTTCTCATAATAAATTATGATGCCGTATGTTCTCTATTTCTTTTAGGGTTTACCATCATGTCAAATATATTTTTAGGTCTTCTTATTAATTCAAATATTGGTTAAATTCTCTTAATAATTTCAGGTCAAAATAGCATCAATTATGTCTATATTTTTATGCTATTTTTCTTTGGTCAAAACTGGGTTACATTACAACATTTTGTATTGTTTGAGATAATTTTATGGAATATAAAATTTAGAAGAAAATACTAATATAATAAGCTAGTCTAAGTCTACATGTCAAGTTATGCATTTGTCCAAGGTTTGGATCTTATTGATAGCATAACTATGAACATAGACGAAATACTATTTAGCGTCATCTTAATTACGGACGTCCACCTAAAATTTTCATATAGAAAAATTCATATATAAGATGAGCAACACGTCTCTCGACATATTGCTTCTCACTATTACTTTACTTTACTTGTAATGTATAAGAAAGACAGACAACTATATATATAATTAATATCATTTTATTTTACCCTTTAATAGTACCTTCGTGAAGCTACATTGAACGTATTTATCCGCTGAAACCTCCAGAAGCTTTTAAGATAAATACACTATAAAAATCTATTAACTAATATACCGATCTAAACAATACACAATACACAATACACAATATGTAAGATTGTTAGCGCTAAGACGCATTTTAAAAATCATAAAAATCAATCGTATTATAATCAATTAACCATATTCGAATAGCAGATGAAAAGAGCTATCGATATAACTAAGTCTCATTGTATTTGACCTTTATTAAGAATAGTTGCCTTATACCAGGATCGTGGATAAGACTAATTAAATTAACTGTAGGGTAACTAC